>OY720449.1:26788746-27036246 GCA_963082715.1 Harpalus rubripes | reverse complement strand
AGTCGAAATCCTGGATTGGACATGGTGAGTCTGCCCCAAAGAAAGCGAAGTCAATTCAGTTCGCAGGAAAGGTGATGACGTCAGTTTACTGGGACACCAAATGAATTTTGTTAATTTATTTTCTTGGTTAAGGTAGAAGCAGTTAATCAAAAAATACGCCCGGGAATGGTAATGACAAAATCTTGTTTCACCATGACAATGCGCCAACTTATTCAAGTCAAATTGTTTACAAATAGAATAAACGGAGGTTTGAAATTGTCCCTTATCCACCGTACTCGATCAAATTGACTCCCTCGTACTTCCATATTTTCCAAAACCCAACATTTTCAACGCTAAAAAGATATTTTGATTCAATGAAGAAGCCATCGATGCAGAAAAGGTTTATTTTGAGGACATTAAAGAAATCAATTTTCTGGAGGGAACCGAAAAGGTAGAAAAAAGTTGGACCAAGTGTGTTGATCTCAGAGGGGACTATGTAGAAAAATAAAATAAACTTTTCAATACACCGTCTTATTTTATATTTTGAAAATATTGAACAATAATTTATACTGTAAAACACGCTTACCAGATTCATCTTAAATGAATAACTTCGTTGAACTTGTGACAAAAAGAATTTGGAAAATTTACACCTTAAATTTAAATAAAGATCGATCATGATGTAAACTTCGAAACAGAAGAGAAGAAAAAGGGAAATACGAAAAGCATATAAATTTCCAACACTGAATCTTAATTCTGATTTCCAGACAGAAAAAGCACGCTCTACACGCCCTTCTGTTTTGGAAAAAAGTTTGTAATTTATCACCCGTGCAATAGCAATTCCACGTATTTTTACTATAATATTTCGAACTGTTCAAAACAAACATCTAGCAAAGAAATATGGATTCTGCGGGATTTGGGACGCTGCAAGAAGGTGGTGACACATTTACGTGGGAGTTAGAATCGGTAAAATTTTGCAGATCTGATGCAGAAACAGATATTCGTATTCTTACCCCTTTTTGTAGGAAATAAGTATAGTTTCCAGGATTTGTTGTTGATTTCGTACAATACAATATTACTACTGATAATTTAAGATATACAAGGTATTATGTAAGTAAGGCGCCATAGTTGAAGGTATGATAAAAAAAAATTGACAGAAGTTGAAATACATTCTGCACAATCTGACAAGTTGTAAAACTTGTGGGACTGTACACGTAAAGCCGGCCAATTACAAACCAGCTTATTAATAAACTAAAAATAAAGTTGTTCCAAAAAAAAAAAAATAAATTAAAAGTGTCTTATCCATGTTCAGGCTCTGACTTTAACCTTCAAAAATGAGAAGTGTTGTTGTTTTTATTCAAACTACTGTGATTT
Source organism: Harpalus rubripes (assembly GCA_963082715.1). Lineage (NCBI taxonomy): Eukaryota > Metazoa > Arthropoda > Insecta > Coleoptera > Carabidae > Harpalus > Harpalus rubripes. The sequence goes on along the minus strand of OY720449.1, from coordinate 27,034,896 downwards.
TTAATTAATTTTTTATTCAAATAAATAATTGTTATTGTTTTCCTTGAAGTGCTTTTACAATTGTAACACGAGGGGGGGGTGCGGATCTGGATGATGATACTACTGATAATTACTGCTTACTGTAGCTTACTCCAGCAATGACACACTAACTGTAACTGGTGGACGCCTCGATGGTTGGCGTTCACGACTTCGTGAGAAGGACTTCTTGAGAACATATATTTACTGATTAAACTAACTAATGTTTTATTTACAATTAAACTAATACAAGTAAGCCTAACATGTTACATTCCGTAACCCAGCGGGCGGGCGTTCTGCACGCGCCACGAAACTAAAAGACACTACATGTCCAAAACAAAAACACGTCTGCACGACGCGACGAACTAATCTAGACACTTCCATGTTTACTCTATGGCTAACTAAACTCGACTCTAAAACAAAACGCTATCTTGAGGATATGATTATCTTAGGGGTACGGGGTGCATAGGCTAGGCCTAGGGCATTGAAACTCACGCACGTATACACAATAATTTCTAAACCTAATGATAAACAAATAAATGTCGTGACTATCATAATACGAAATGAATTTTTAAATTGAATTTTGACTTAAATAGATAAACAGAGTTAAAATATGATTACTGAAACTATAATTTAGAAAAGTTTATAAAAAGTTATTTATCTATTACTGCTCTTACCCTCGCCTTGTCACACAATACATTGCAACAAACACATTAGAAAAGAAATTATTGCAGATTACTATACATTGCAACCTTGTTTATTAAGTGGCAACATATGGCACGTTACTTACATAACACCTGTACAATCGTAAAATCATAAATTGCTATAGTTTAGCCTAGCGTCCAGATCTAGAATGTGTGACTCTATTTTATTATATATCTGAGAATTTATATCAAAAACGTATGGCACGTTACTTACCTAACACCCTGTACAATCGTAAAATCATAAATTGCTATATTCTTGTCTAGCGTCTAGATCTAGAATGTGTAACTCTATTTTATTGTATATCTGAAAATTTATATCAAAAAAGTTACAAGTTTTTAAGCATATATTGTTTTTCGAAAATAATCTGAGATCTCGATTATTTTAAAAGCTGTTTTTCCGAAAAATGTACATGTGATTAAATAAATATAAAAATCATACGGTTTTTAATTTTTACAAATAACTTCTAAGGTTGAAATAAGTAATTTTGGTTTAGACTTCTTTTTTCATGTTCTTCTAAATGGAGATGCATAATTTTTTTTATCACTGTCGAAATTGAATTTGTACTTATTATTGGACGCCATAGTGAAAAGTTATACCACTGAAGTTTTTTTTAGCTATCCAAAGATGTACCAATGTATAACTTATCTATGTTCCTTTGTTTCAAATAGTAAAAATATAAGAATTTCTAAAATAAGAACAATAGTTGTACTTACGGTTCCTCCGATGTCGTTAACCGACAAAAATACCAATGGCTGCCGGCGTTGGTTCCTGTAGAGTGTAACCCAAAAGAATTGCTGGTGGCAGTGTCGGCTATCGGTTTACATGACATTAAAAATAAAACATCCATGTAAACTCTTCTTTCTTAATATACAGTGTGGTGACTTGGAAGGGGTTTCAATGGTAAAATATTAATGTGCAGTTATTTGCTCCCCTAATTATTTTAGAGCAAAATTGTATTTAAGTTTTTGCTACTGAAAAAAATACTGTATCTGAATATGATATTGTTTATTATTTTTCAATTTCCAGAACCGTAAAAAGAGTCGAAAACAATAATAACATTTTTGCAAAAATCATTGATGCCATGGAATAAAAATTTAAATAAATGTCACATAAACAATTAGCAAATGTCAGACAAGAATTTTACAACAGATTGGGGCATTGTTTAATGGTAAATGGTGGTTTGTGATATGTTATTTTATATTATAAATCCATGTTTGTGATAGTAAAATAAAAATCCTTTTTGCCAATACATTTTATGTTTTTTAATTTAAATAAGTTGAGGGTCGTATTTATAGTCACTTCTTAAATAAATCTTAAAATTCGTTCTCGTCAAATTACATTGTTGTAATCAACAATTCCATTGTTGTCATCAACTACAATAAAGATGTTTTCATTTTCCTCGTTTTGAAAATAAGTTTAAACGTCAAGAACCTGTGAAAGTTGTTTGCGCTTTTGTTAAAATTTTTGTTGCTTAGCACCAATGGTTTTTGCAAAAATGTTATTATTGTTTCGATTATTTTTACGCTTCCGGAAATTAAAAAATTATAAATAATAGCATATTCGGATGCAGTATTTTTTTCTGTAGCAAAAATTTCAATACAATTTTGCTCTAAAATAATTAGGGGAGCTAATAACTGTACATTAAGATTTTACCATTGAAACCCCTATGCTGCGTCGTCCAAGTCACCACCCTGTATACCAATTTGGCTTGCTCCAAAATTAATTAGGTTAGGTTATTGTTGTTATATTTAGAGAAATATACCATTTGTTTTCCAAATTTTAATAAAAATTCTTAAAAACTTAAATTCAGGCATTACCAATCCATCATTACACACGTCATGTATGGCTACATGCCATTCAGCTGTATTAAACCTTTTCGGAAACATTTTACGTTGTTCTTGTATTTTATTCAGCAGAATATTTTAATTTTCAATTAAATCTCCACTATCGAGTTAACAGTTCTGATATTTTTATTAATCTATCCAACAAATGAATAAGTTTGATACGAGTATGAGATTACAGCCCAGTTTCCCGCTAACCTATATGCATTGCCTGCTTGAATTAAAAATTAAATTTTCATCCGAATTTTCATATCGGGAATGTGCGTGCGCGTAAATTTAATTCGATTTTCATGTAGTTTTACACATTAATCCGTAATAAATTCATCCATGGTTAAGGGAGAACTTACCCTTTCGCACGGGCCGATGTATAATTTACAATGAGAAGAAGAGATCACCAGGTGAACTCGGGCAGCTAGATCGATTTTCATATAATATTTAAATTGCTGAAAGCGAGTTTTTAACGTTAAAAATATATTATTTCAGTGCTGAATAATTTTAGTTTGATGTGGCGAAGGGAAAATAACAAAGAGAATTAGTTAAAGCTACTTTTATTTTTTGCCGAGCCGAAGGTACGTTGTGCAGTATGCTGAAGCTGACCTATTTTATAAACGACTAAAATAAAATTTCATGTGGGGCATTCACTAAAAATTTATACCATATCACGTAAAAATTTATCAAGATACCTTTCAAAGAAATATAAAAGGAATTTTGTTACCAAGAATTAATTTATAAAAGACTAGGTACCTATAAACTTGTTAAAAGTGAATAGGGATATTAGAAAAAAATTTATAATAGCGAAGCATAACATATTTTGACAATATTTATACGAAATAGTTATTTATGATATAGGTAAGTGTTAAAAGTGACATTTTATTTTGTGAGAAGTGAGAAGGAACCTTCGAACAAAATAAAATCATTTTAACATTACTTTTTCATATATAATATCATAAGTGGTAAATTTTCACCGGAAAAATTTTCAGATTATTTACGAGAGCCTAGCAATTTATTGAGTGACATTGACAAAAAAATCACGAGTTGTTAAACGAGTGATTTTTGATCGATGTCACGAGATAAATTAGCAACAGGGTGGAGTAAAGTAATCGGATAATTTTTCAAGGATAAAATTTAACCTCGAATGATATTTGGATAATTATTTTCAAAATAAAAATCAGGTAATCATTTATATTTTTTTTTCTTGACAAAAATCTTCTAAGGTGAGGTGAGCTGTTATATTTAAAATAAAATAAATAAATATAAATATATCACCACGGCATATTACCCATTGCTGGGTGTGCCAATATGGTTTGTATACAGATATCGGTAATGATGAAATATTTGTACCGCGCGGGCGCTTACCAGGCATCACCTCACGGGCATTCATTCCTGACGTGGAGAGTGCACCACAGGGATCAATTTTGTGTCATTTAAAATGTGAAATATTTGACGTCGGTCGGAATCGAACCCGGTTTCCCAGATTCGCGACCAGACACTCTGGCACGCGGCCACAAGACCCCATATTATATTTAAGTTTGCTTTTTCAAAGTTTTAAATAGATTCCTGCCAGAATCAACTCGTTTTTAATAAAAACTGATAACACTGAAAATATACACACTTTGACAGATATGTAAACAATACGTTTCTAACACGTCAAAAAAATTTCGCTTATCAAAAAAGTAGATCTGTAAAAAAAAATATTTTTAATATCCCTATTCACTTTTGTTGAATAATATATTGCCGTAAACCAGTATTTGTAATTAAAAGTAATGTTCAATTTTTCATTTAAAATCATACTTAATTATGACGTGTTAACAATCCATGAGCAAATGATTAGTTTTGTGTGTTACGTGATTCGGAAGGCCCGGGTTCGTTTCTAACCGTTGTCAAACTTGAAACTTGAAAATTATTTCTAACTTTCAGATACTTGTAGAAGTGACCCTATCGTGTTCTCTCCATCAAAGCTTTGAGAGCCCATATTATTATTCCAGTTCTCTTCTTCATTTAATCATTCAACTATATTGTGTAAAACTGTCAGTAAATTCTAAATTAACGTTTATATTCATTCAGTTGCCTGACTTCTTCAATAATTTCGAAAACCTCGTCAATTGCACTCAGATTGAAAAATATAAACTACCCCAACACCTTGTTTAAATTAGCATGTTTAAATTGCTGTTTAGTTACGGTGACTACGATGAAAAAGTGTCTATGAATGAGTAAATTGCGTTTAAACAGGGTTACTAAGGATAAACACTGTCTAAATTAAAACAGTGTTTAAATATTTAAACAGTGTTTAAAAAAGTAGTCTCTGAATACAAAAATGAACGATATGTCAAAATTAAACAGTTTAGCTTAAACACTGTTTAAATTTTTGTTTCTGAATAGGCCTGTAAGTATTTAACCATAGTACTCGTCATTGTAGTTATTTTTTAATATTTTTATTTATTGTTTTAATAAACATATTTTAATAATTCTTTGATTTTTACACTTCGCCCAAATAAATAAAACGTTACAATAGCTTGTCCACCTTGGAAAAAGGCATATCTAGCTTAGATAGAAATAACAATTTTTGGACAGGTGCATTTCTCATTCATTATTGATGAAAATGAATCACAAATATTAATACTTTAGCTTGGATTTCAATCTGAATTTTCTCTATCAAATAGGCAAAATTTGTGTATAGGTAATTCAATTTAATTTTCGGTCTTTAGTACAGCAAGGACAGTGATATTTTAAAAATTTAAAAAGTACCTAATTGAAATGTAAAGCGTACAAAGTGTATTTTGTATTTTATGTTGTAGGTTTAATCTTATTTCTTTTTCAATTAGAGTGGGCGCATTGTAAATGGTATTGGTCGCATGGTGGAGTAAGAGAATAAGGATAATTGCGTTGCGTTTTTATGAATTCGAAATGAAGCCGAATGTCCTGAGCCAGTGGCGTTACTAGGGTTGGAGTTATCCTGTGCGATAACTCATGGATCAACTCTAACGTCCTATATGATGGTGTGTTGGAACCAAAACGCATAAAAATATTATTATTCATATTTTCAAGGAAGGAACGCATTTTACGACATTTTCTTTAAATATCTGGAGCTATGCCAAGGGTTCAAATATCGCAGGTACTTCGTTTTGATGAACCGCTAACTGAACAATTAACGTTTCTGCAACCGGGCATAAATGTTTAGAACGGTTTTCTGTATAACCGTATCATTTATACAAACATATGAATAAATATTTTTAATAAAAATTGTATGACTCAAAAACATATTAGTAGTGAACTGTAACTACAGTTATATTTTTATAAAATAGTTATTTATGATATGTGTTAAAAGTGACAAAATAAAATTACTTTTAACACGTATATCATACACTATTTTTTCTACAAACAATATTTTTACCTCCCGCTAACCTTGTTAAGGGAGGTATAGGGATCGTGCTAAATATCGCATATCGAGATTTTGGTAAATGAGCACGTTTTAAGGTCCCTAGAATCAAATTTTAACATTCTCACGATGATGTCTGTGTGTATGTGTGCGTGGATCCTCCACTCTAACTCAAATACTATCATTCAGAAAATATTGAAACCTTGTATTTCGAACTTTTTCTGTAATGGAAAGAGCCCATTATTTTCGTGAAAATCGGATAGCCGGAAATGGCACTTTACTAGAAGCTCAAAATAGTTTTTCTTCGAAAATAGTTATTTTTGATATAAGTGTTAAAAGTGACATTTTATTTGGTGAGAAGGAAGTTTGGAACACGACGCGAAGCGGAGTGATCCAAACCTTCGAACAAAATAAAATCACTTTTAACACTTATATCATATACTATTTTTTCTACATACACATTTAAATTTGTATTTGTAAAAAAAATTTGACATATGTCAAACATGTCGATTTGTTGTTCCATTCGTCATTAACAAGGTAATTTACTTTCAACACTAGAATTAAAATATCGCATTTTTAATTGAAGGATGCCGTGTTAAAAATTCAATTTTTAATAGTGTTTGTAGAAAAATACCTTTAAACGTTATTTTTTGAGATTAATGTTATTATAAAAATTAAAGCTTATCCGTAGATTTGCATTAATACTTTTTCTATATATTTTATGGATAAATTTATAATATTATCTATAATTTAAATCCCAGACAAACAAAACGCAGTTATTCAAATGTATGTAACTGACAGATAAATGTCACTATCACAGAACTAATGATTTCAAAATAATATTAGTAACGTTTTAAAAGAAAAAAGGAAATAGTACAATAGAAAAGGAATTCAATACAGTTTCCAGCATAACTAAATATGTAGGTATGTATTAAGATTAATAAAAATTAACGATTCACAAAAATGTTTAAGCTAATCCTCATTTTTGGATCAGTGAATTCCACGGGTGAATTCTATTGTATCTCGGTATTTAATATTTAATCTTCATTATAGCTTCGGTGGCTCAATGATTAGAGCAATGCCTCGTGTCATGAGTGCTTTCGGGGCTCTGGGTTCGAATCCCACTAAGGCATGGATGTCTGTCAATGAGAACCCACTCTGTAATTGGGATTTAATCCTGTTGAGGGGTTTAAAAAAGGTATAGTTATTTGGATTAGATTAGACTATATTTTAAGAAATAAACTGTCAAAATTAGAGTAAAATCCGCTAATCTAAAATTAAGGATTAACTTAATCTTTTTGTGACTCGAACTGTAAATGGCGGGAAGTTGGCCACACCAGATTTTTAAATTTAAATTTGTATTTCTAATAATTTTTTGACATTCATTCACTAGTATCAAAATAACAATGATCTGTCACTTTTAACACTAGTGTCATAAAATGACATTTTTTACGCTAAAAACAAACATCAAAAAGCCCACTTTTAATAATTTTGTAGAAAAAAAAATTTTTTTACTGTCTCTACATAATTTTTTTATAATCACTCACCTATTTTTTATAGTATCGCCCGCCCCCTCTGCATCCCCCTTGTGGCGCCACTGGCCTGGCCATATTTATTGTCGTCGAAAAACGGAAAGAACATTCCAACTTCCTGAAACGAAACAGAAACATATTTAATAAAACAAAAGTTTAACTTTCACAGCGGCGTTTTCAGAAAGCCTATAAATTTAAAAGATAATTCCTCGTAGATACATATTTCGCGTTTATGATTACATTATCTTGTGACAGGAAAACATCAAGTAAATAAATGAAAGAGATTGAATGTGTCCGAATGTCAGGAGTGACTGGAAGGAATCCGTAAAAGGTAATGGCTTCTTCCAAGCGATCGCATTTCCATTTTCCGCGAACGAACACGTGTGAGGATGCACACACCTCACGTACGGAGTTGCCACACTTCACTTACAACTAATCTTTCTGCTTTAGACACCGTCTCATTTGAGACATCATTTATTCTAACATCGTAACATTGAACTCTATACCTCCTATCATATTGCAATCTGCAATGATCCTTTCTCGTCAGACACCGTACAGAAGCTTCTGGTCTTATTTATTTTTAATTGGTAAAATAATAAGAACATTTGAAGAGCTAGAGGGAAAAAGGATAAATGTCCATTTTCTAGCAAAATGAGATGATTGGTTCTACTAAAGGCCTTATCTCACTACAATCGTATCTCTGACTCTTTTTCGCTGACTTTTTTGTATGACCAATTCGATCTATCACACTGCAATTTCGAACAACCGTTTTCTCTAGTTGTCTCTGACTTTTAGTGGTTTTTCGTACTTGAAGTTGGTTATGATAAGGTTTTTTTCTAAACGATTAAACTACAACTGCCCCAAAACACAGAAATGCGAAAAGTAGTATTAAAATTGTAACAGCCAAGTTGCCAACTGTTTAAAACTAATTCTACCCTAACACAATTTTAATCTTTCTCTTAGTTATCTGCCAGTTAACTATCCAGAGAATAAAATATCATGGAACAACCCAAAAACCTTATTCTCTTGGTAGAATAAATTTATCTAATACATAGATAGTAAACTGCTACTTTATCTGAATTTGGAACAACCGGGCTTTAGTGTGATAAGGCCTTAATAGAATAAACGTGGGGCTTTCAAATGGTATGTTTAAAGCATGCTAAAACGGTAACAGATATTCCGACTAAAAATATTGTAAAATAGTGTATCGCTTTCTAATTTTATTATAAAATTCCTATTATTTATACAATATAACGTACTTACCTGCACTCCATCGTATATTAGAAATTTCATTCAATTTATTTGTCTAAACGTTTGTTGAACTCAAATTCAAATTTACTCTATCCTACATCTACATACTGAAAATGTTAAGCTCCATTGGTAAAACAATAATGAGTGCAAGTGCAGTACGATTTGATATTTCATTTCATTACCATGTAGAACGTTTGCAAGTTGCCTTTCCGTGCTTGCAGCGTCTGCAGCTCCATCTCTCGCCGGGTAATCTAAAGCTAATGAAGTACTGCTCTTCTCAAGAGAGGAATTCGGAAAGGTTATTAAATTTTTCCAAGAGTCACAATATATTTGATTAAATTTCTTAACACTCTCACACAAAGAATAAAAATACGTTTGATTTAGACTAGAGAATAGAATTATTTACGGGAGAACGGAAATTCGTTTAATTTTTAAGAGATTAAATTCTGAGAATGAGAACGAGATCATATTTTAAAGAAAGGTGGAATTCTGTCTTTGAATTCTGACTACGTACTAAAGAATATTAGCTATTTGAGAAAATGTCTGATCGAATTCAATTATACTCGTATATCCAACAATAAAGACGCCTGTATATTTTTATTGCAATTGTGTTGTTTGGTAAAATGGGAGCGACATAAAATATGTCATTTCAATAATTTTCAAAAGTGGTACTTACTAAGGGTGACTATATTTTCAAAAGCTGAAGCCTAAAAAACGTTCATACAAACTTTTTGGTTAATGAAATAGTAGGCCATATGTTCCAATGTATATATTCTTGAGTTAAATCACTCAATGTGTACAAATTTTTTTTGGACGTTTCGGACATTTTTATTTTTTCCATCTTCAGCTGTTTAATAAACATAAAATATGATACAATAACAAATTTATAAATATAATAAAATAAACATCGACTTACCAAAAAATACAGTGATACTTTATGATATTAATAACATAGTTTTACATATAAAAACTGTCATAAGTATGATTTAGAGCCATAAATTTTATCAAACATAGCATGGAATGAAAACATCTTGTCGGCAGGGCGACAAGTTGAGCTCTGAGGCAGAAATAGAAAAAATAACAGAACATGAACGAAATTGGGGGAGGGGCAGAGTATGCGCAAAAAATTATAAAGTTTATAAATTAATTGCAATAGCCAACACTAGTAACATGTGTACTAGATCTTTATTCACACAATTAAAAGATACTGTGGATCCTAAATTAAAAAAACATGTCGTTTACCAAGTAAAATGCATGGGTTGTAATAAGGTATATGTCGGTGAAACATCACAACCCCTCAAAAAACGTTTATACCAGCACCAATACCACTGGGTTAGAAATAACCCAGACCACAGTGCATTAACGAAACACGCATGTCAAACAGGTCACATACCTGATTTTAATAACACCCAAATTTTAGAACAAGTCAAATACAAATATCACAGACTTCTTTTTGAAACATGCCACATTTTGACTAATGAACATGATACCATTAATTTCAAAACAGATTTTAATAATAATTCCCAATATATTAAAAATATTAATTTATAAACTTTATAATTTTTTGCGCATACTCTGCCCCTCCCCCAATTTCGTTCATGTTCTGTTATTTTTTCTATTTCTGCCTCAGAGCTCAACTTGTCGCCCTGCCGACAAGATGTTTTCATTCCATGCTATGTTTGATAAAATTTATGGCACTAAATCATACTTATGACAGTTTTTATATGTAAAACTATGTTATTAATATCATAAAGTATCACTGTATTTTTTGGTAAGTCGATGTTTATTTTATTATATTTATAAATTTGTTATTGTATCATATTTTATGTTTATTAAACAGCTGAAGATGGACAAAATAAAAATGTCCGAAACGTCCAAAAAAATTTGTACACATTGAGTGATTTAACTCAAGAATATATACATTGGAACATATGGCCTACTATTTCATTAACCAAAATATCAAGTAGTTCCCAAGAATACTTAGTTCATACAAACTGTTTTATTCTCTCATAATACACATATTGGGAACTTAAAAATGGAATAACTTCTGGATTACATTTGTTAACACGTCTTCCCTTTGCCGTATTTTTCGGTCGAAAGTACTTGTTTCAATATATCTTTGTCTTTTTTTTATTCTATGGTAAAAATCTGTACAATTTTCAAGGATATTTGTTTTAATCACGAGTAAATTTGCGATGGTTGCAATGTTCATTCTACTTTTTTCAGTAGACCACATTATTTTGACTAGTGAAATTAGTGTAAATACAAATAAAAAAATATTTTTTCGAACATTATTTGGAATATATTTGCGATTATATATTCATATTTTACAATCATAAGAGATTAGAATATATATATATATATATATATATATATATATATATATATATATATATATATATATATATATATATATATATATATATATATATATATATACGGGATGTTTCCTTTAAACCAACCAACGCTTTTTTGGGCGAACTAATGACTTTAGAAAAAAATGTTATATACAAGAAATGATCAAGAATAAGGAGCTAATTTATTAATAATAAAAAACCGAAAATTTGACCAGTGGTTCTCAAACGACAGAACAAAATTATATTTTTTTAAATGGTATATCCTATATAATTTTCAGCCCATTATATAGAGAATTTTTATCTGATTTCAACGATATAAATATAGTATAGGGTTGTATAACAATTATTTCGAGGAAATGGTGTTAAAAATAATGTTATAAAATTACAATAGGCTGTGCAATACGTCTGTTGCCTAGTTACGCTAGTAGTAAACCCATTTTTTATTACATCATTCCTAGTTTTTAATACCATTTTTCTCGAAATAATTGTTATACAACCTTACGCTGTATTTATATCGTTGGAATCAGAAAATAATATTCTATTTAAAGGGCTAAAAATTATATAAGATGCCATTTAAAAAAATATAATTTTGTTCTACCGTTTGAGAACCACTGGTTAAATATTCGGTTTGTTACTATTAATATTGATTCCTTTATTCTTGATCATTTTTAGTATAAAACATTTTTCTTTAAAGTTGTTAGTTCGCCCTAAAAAGCCCTGTATATACTTGATGAAACATGGTGTAGATATAAATACAGAAAGAAAACTTATAGATAATTACGTAGAAACCGGGACAATACAAAAACCTGACGGGACGCCGGGACAATCTATGAAATCCGGGATTGTCCCGGTCAAACCAGAACGGATGATCACCCTATACTTAATCAACAATTACTAAAAATCGTGATGATGATATATAAATTTATTTTTTTACCAAAGCTCATGTCATAGCGGCTTAATGATGACGATAAATTGATGGATAAATAGTTATTTATGGCATAAGCGCGTTATACGACAAATAAGTCACGCTAGACGCTAGAAAATTGTAAGCCCATGAGGCGATTATTAGGCTCTGTGTTGTACCAGAGACCTACATTTTTTTCAGGTGATGTAATGTAATTAATAAACATGTGTTATATGCAATAAAATAGTTTGTTGTATATCATTTAATAAAAATATGTATCTACTTATAAGAAGAAATAGTGCTGAGAAGGTCATGCACTGTTACTATGATGTTAAAATCAAGGCTTTTTAACTAACGCTTTAATTGTAGAAATTATTAATCCCCGATTAACTCACTGTTACTTACAAAACTTTTATCTGCTACACTTTATATCTTATTCGGACATTTGTCCGAAAAATTTGCTCAGAACTAAATTTGAATAGTTGAAAATTCCCTGACCCGAATTTTACCATTTCAACGAATACCACTTAATCAGAATTGAACAATACTAATTCTAGTAATGGTTAAGTTAGGTTATGTTCTGGTTTGTTTAAAGAAATAATTAATAAATATTTATCTTTATAAGTTGGAATGCATCCACAATGCGTTAAGGCTGATTTTGAAGTTCAAAACTAGTTCTAAATCTAAACAAATATTTCGGACAAATAATTATTATTTTACAACGTACTGCACGACCAGGCGTAATGGATCACTTTAAATATTACAATCATGGGACTGTAAAGTACAGTACAAATATTCATGTATTGCATGTACGAGTATTTATTTAATTTTTTTTACCTCCCGCTACCCTTGGTAAGGGAGGTATAGGGATCGTGCTAAAAGTCCCTAGAATCCAATTTTAACATTTTCACGATGATGTCTGTGTGTATGTGTGTATGTGTGTGTGGATCCTTTACTCTAACTCAACTACGATCATACAGAAAATTTTGAAACCTTGTATTTCGAATTTCTTCTGTAATGGAAAGAGCCCATTAGATTTTGGTGTAAATCGGATAACCGGAAATGGCACTTTACTAGAAGCTCAAAATAGTTTTTCTTCCAAAAATAACTTTAAATGTTATTTTTTCGGGATTAATGTTATTATAAAAATTAAAGATTATTAATTTTTCTACATATTTGCATTAATACTTTTTCTGTATATTTTATGGATAAATTTATAAAATTATCTATAAATTTAATCCCGGAACCTACGCTTCAAACTAGCAAATCTCCTTGGTTACACAGTTCATATATTAAATGTATGTAACTGACAGATAAATGTCACTGTCAAAGAACTAATCATTTCAAATTAATAACAGTAACGTTTTAAAAAGAAAATAGTAAATAGAACCCTAGTTATATGGAATGGATCTTAATACAGTTTCCGCAATAAGTAAATATGTAAATATATATACATATAAATTAATAAAAATTAAATAGCGTGAGGTTTGGTGTTGGTCACATCAGATTTTTTCAGAAAGTTGTGCATAAAATTGAATATGTAGGTACATGTACAACGAGCGAAATTATCGATTATGGCCTACAGCATAGAGCCTGTAGCTCTACCTGCATTGAACCGATTTACTTGCTTCAGGCCATAAAGGCTAGTTTACGCCTTTACATACATTACATTATTAGTTTTAAATTTTAGTTATTCAAAATAAATTTTTATACATCAATTGTTCCAGAAATTTGTATGTGATATATTTGTATAACTGAATGATTTTACAATTACACTCCAAACTGAAAATGTAAAAGTAATTACCTATTTAATTTTGTCCACGAATGAAAAAAGTTCATAAAAAGCGATGTGTGATGATGATATTTTTATTTATCACTTGTTATATTTTTCCTGAAATACAATTATTGCCGTATTTTCGTACTAATTACGTGGAAAACAAAAAGCGCTTCCTGAATTTTATTTTCGTTTTTTACTTTGTCAACTGTCCAATTAAACCAGCATTTACTGTTTTTCATTTCGGCAAATAAAATATTGATCATGTAGCAATGACAGTCACAAAATATACGACAATGTACACGATTTTATTTTGTTTCTAAAAAGTTTTCGAGATACAAAAGTAATAAATGTTAACCTGAAATACGTACGAGTATGTGAAAATATAAGATAAATAATTTATTTGTAAATATCATGGCATAATAGCGTTGAAAATCGAATTAAATTACAAATTACCTTATCTAAATAAATAAGTAGGGCTTTATGTTATGTGTTGGTGGTGCCAATTTGTTTTATTTAGATATTAGTGTATAAAATTAACAAAGAGTTAACTATAAGTAGAAATAAATTGTGATAAATCATGTCCTCGATCATGTCAGCCACCTTTACTTTGACGGAGTAACGCGGAGAAGGCCGGGGCCAAAGCGGCACACCGACCCTCGCATAGACCATAGCATCGTACGAAAATAAAAAACACCACACGACTTCCTTGTGCGCAAAACTAACGTGAAATATAGAAGCAATTATAAAATTGCACGTATTTGACGTAATGTCACATTAACATTATTTTTTTTTATTTTTTTTGTACTTTTTGTCCTAATCCATAGCAAGCTTAATTACAAAAACCAAAAAGTATATAATTTTTAAATTTACATATCTCGCTTATACAAAGGGCTAATTTAATAATATTGGTTGTGCTAGACGCAGAATTTAATTCTGTAAAACTATTATTTGAAGCATTTATTTATAAAATCAAAATAAAATTATTTTAATCAAGAAAAACTGTTAATTGACATAAATGTCATATACCAAATTTGAAAAGTTTTGCATTATATTTTAAAATAGATTTTCATTAAAATCTATTATAGGCTTCAAGTAAAGTACCACTTCTGTAAATTATGTAATGACCAAAAAAGAGGTGTACAACTAGATGTCATAGTAGATTATATTATGACATGTTCACAAAGATGTTTAAATGTAGTGGTAATTCAACCCCACATCTAATAACGTGACAAATAAAATATTCTCTAATGACAGATACATTAGCGGTTAAAGAGGAAGATCATTTTCAGCCCCAGCCATCGTGATAGACAACCCATAGCTCAGATAGTTGAAGCTTACTCCAAAAATAAATGCTCGGATTCAAATACAATTTATTTTTAATTAGTGTTCTATATGTTTTGTGTGCAACCGAACGCGTAATAAGCATTTCGCAGCCGCAATACAGGCCGCGAAATTAAATTTCGTGACCGTTGTTATGGTAACGGCCGCGAAATTAGGTAAACAAACACTTTGACACTTGAGAATTGCATGGTTTTGTTTATCAAATATTCCATATCCACCTTGAAAGCTAACTTTCTATTTACAATGAAACTGTTTAAAATTAATAAAATTTGTAATTACATATTTTTTACGGTTGCACAAAATATATTATGTACACCTTGTCCGCGAAATCCTTTAGCGCCCTCGAGATTGTCTTGCCTCGGCCGCAAGCGGCCTCGGCGACAATTTTCCCTCGGTACGCTAAAGAGTGGTTTCGCGGCCTTGATGTACAAATAACTATTTTATTCAATAGTATAAAAATTTTAAATGAATGTATACCAATATATTTATATTTATGTATAATGTTTGTATAGCATATAATCTTAAATAATTCAACAAACTTCTAGGGGGGGGGGGTTGGGGCGATGACCACTGCTGACAGATGTGTACTTATTGATAATGAATTATAATTTATATGTAACGATTTTGTTATTTTTTGTGTTAATCTTGATTAATAAATATTAGACTTATTTTTTTTAACTAGTTAAAAAACACGAGAAAAACGCTTGTGACGTAATAAACCTACAAGAGAGACATATTACTTGTCCGCTGTGATAGAACTACTAATGACAAAGTAGATTGAACATATATCAAAGAGAGAACCACATAAAGGCAAACATAAATGTAACCTTATCACAGAACCTTTCATCAGTTACCGCTCTTACTCCGTGATTCTGTTTATTTTGCATTTATTTAAATCAAAGCGCTTATATATCGCAAACAATTATTATTTGAGTATCAATTTAAAAAATTAATAACCAAACCGCTAAACTCTCAAGTTTCTCAGGCAAGTGTCAATATAATTTTCTATTTACACGTTAATATTGTACGACCTTAATTAAAATCGTAGCAAATTAAATTAACCAATAAGATAAAGATATGAAGTTGTCGTATGTTTGACTAAAAACTCTTTATTTATTTATAATTTAGCAGTTTATTTATAAATATTGTATAATTAATTAATATTTGTTTTAGTGTAACTTATTTTAGGCTAAAATCGATATAGGTATTGAGATAGAACAACAATTTTTATAATCGTATATCAGAAATTATATTCCATGATCAAAAAATTACACCAGACGACCAGACAGTGTTTCAATTTAGTATCTAACAGTGCAACTTTGCACTTTACAATAAATTATCACTTATAAATTTTATGATACATATTTTAGAAATGAAAACTGAAATGAAAAATAATTAAATTGAGAACTTTTCATTTGATAGGTATTTGAAATTTATAATAAACATCAATACAAATTAGCTGTCATTTTCAAAAATTTTATTCTTTGTAAAAAAATTCAACGTATCAATTTGTAAATGAAAAGTACAAATAAAGCAAGGTGCAAAGTTCTTGGTGGAAAACGTCCTAGACAGCAAGGATTAACATAAATTTAGAAAACATTAATTTAGTAAGTATCCAGTAATCTGGTTATACAATAGTACAATTACCAGCTTTGTGATCAGCATTCGAATTCTGATCGTCAAAATATCAGTCATTCGCTTTTCGATTACTATTTTTAATTTTCAAACAAAAATACTAAATGTAACGTTTTTATTAATTTGGGCAAAGTGTAAAAATCAAAGAATTATTACTAATTAAAATAGATAAATGATAAATAAATATTAAAAGATAATAAAAATGACTGTTACTATGGTTAAAAATATATTAAATACTAATTTAAAAATAAGAATATAATTAATTACTTAAACATTAAGATTATTTATTTATTTAAACAATTAATGCGACTATTTATTTTTACGCTATTTATTTAACTGTACTCTTGTACTTTTATTTAACAAACTGTTCATTTAATTTACTACGCGTTCCAATCTTAGACTGCCGGTCTGTTGTAGGCTCTTATAGACATTTTCGCGATATTTATATCACTATATTTGTCACTATTTATTTATACTACCATTTATTTCACTATTTATTTATATCACATTCAACTATCTGATACAGTACCACCAACTGTTTGTATGCCGCAATACAACACTACGGAGTATTCACATTCACAGCTATCCCAGTATACCAGTAACTTCCCGAGTACTTACTTTACTTGACACTATACTGCATACGCCCACTACGATACTCCTATGGTACTAAACTCAGCTCAATTCAGCCGACTATGTAACTCTTTCACTATGTAACTAACTCTCGGACATAGCTGCGTCCCTTTTATATAGCTACCATTACCTTCTAGAGAGCTATAGAATATTCGACCGCATAACAACAACGAAAACAAAAGATTCTGGCGATCGGAAGTAATTAAACACGTCGCGACTCGTTTGTTTACGTCGCCCGGCTGTTTGTGCGATTACGTCATCGCTATACTTAGACATTGGATCGGCGCAGCGACGGTGCTCACACGTTACTAAATTAAATATTATTGTGTTATAAATGACGATTAAATGTTAGCGCTGAAAATTAGAATATTAAAACACATTTATCACCCAAACTGGTATATACAGTATTAATACAAAAATAATAACAAATCTAGATGACCGTCGCCTGGCCGAACCCGGTCACGCGGAATTCTCCTTCACGCCGTGATTATTTCTGTAAAAGAATTAACACATGAGAAATACTCAGTGAGGAGGCAATCATTTACATAAGGTTCAGGCATTCGCACACCGTACACACATGTTGGCAACTACGGGCAGTACCGCTAGTTACTACGGACCCTCTGCCGCTTCGGTGGTGATCCGGGAACACATCCACAGAGATCACTACAGCCCAAACTGCTGCTAACGTTGGCGACCCAGAAGCGGGTCACTACAGCCTTTCCCTGCTGCTGCCGCTGGCGACCCCCGGGTCCACACGGGCGGCCACTACGGAACCTCTGCCGCTTCGGTGGTGATCCGGGAACACATCCACAGGGATCACTACAGCCCAAACTGCTGCTACCGTTGGCGACCCAGAAGCGGGTCACTACAGGTCTCCCTTCTGCTACCGTTGGCGACCCTCGGGTTCACACGATGCGGCCACTACAGTACCCAGTACTGCTCACATGCACACTCACAATCATACACATGCTAGATTAACTCTCTCACCTGAATCACTATAATATCGATGTTCTCACACTGAAATCTAGAAATAAACTGAAAATAAAATACGTGAATACCAGTATCATTAAATATAGCTCTTATCCAACAGCATCGGTTACGTACCTAAATAGCTAATTAGAGACAAAACATAATAAATTTAATAAAAATAATCTTACGCAAAATAATATCTGTGACAATTGGCTAATCCGAATACGATTCTGATCTAACCCTTACAATAATCTTTCAAATAGCCTGTTGTAAAACTCAAGTAAAGCCAATTTACTTTATCTTGAAACTGTACACTTGCTGGTTATATCTTACTACTGCTATAAAAATATGTTGTTCCATTTGCAAATAATGATCTTACAAAACTTTTATCCGATAGTTTAGTAGAGATGCAAACAAAATTCACAGTAACAATTTTAGAACGAGCTCAATGTACGAGTATGTCTCATTCTATATTTCAGCAATTTGTTCTTTTGTGAAATTTATTCGTTGGAGGTAGAAGCAAAAAGTATCTAAATTGTAGCACTTTTCATCATGCAGTAAGATTCCAAACGGAATTTTATGGAACGCGCTTTATGTATGTCTGGGAATTTTTCCCTAGGGCGTTCATCACAATCAAAACCCGCATAACGGATTCAAAAGGAAGTTTACAAGAGTTGCATGGCTGTTTTATAAGAACACTTTCAACCAATTCTATTACCTATTCAGTTACTTTGTATTGCAATATTATACATTTATAAACCCTTAAAGAAGATTTTTTTTAGAGACGACACATAATTGGCAACTATTTTTAAATATATAAAGATGTCTAAGATCTGAGAAATATAAAGAAGACAAAGCACAGAAGTGCACGAAAAAATGTTCTCTTATATTTAATTTGAACCTGAGAAGTTGTACAGGGTGGAACAAATTCTTTATAAAAAACATTTTTATTATAATAAAATAGATAAATATATCATCACGGCATATTACCCCTTTCTGGGTGTTCCAATCTGCTTTTTTCGCAGATATAGCTAAAGTCCGTTCACTGTAATAATATGTCGTGGTGTGGTTAATAGAATGGACTTGGGCGCGAAACCCACTTGTAACACGCCACGCCATATCACGCTACGTGATGAAAGTATAACCATAAATTTAACAAAGATTTCAATGCAATGCGTAGGTATACACTTGTCCTATGCTATCCCATGAACTACAAGTTTGCATGTACCTGAAGTTATTAAAATTTTATTTTATTATCAATAATATTATATTATATTATTATATATATATATATATATATATATATATATATATATATATATATATATATATATATATATATATATATATATATATATATATATATATACACTCGCTGTCGATCAGTGGAGTAACAATGCAGTCATGGGCCTGTGTTCCCAAGTCAATCCGGGCTTCTATATAGATAAGAAAATAGTTTTACTGATCCCATAATAGGACACTAAAGATAGTTATTTATTATACATGCGGATTAAATGAATGTTTAATAAGCGGTACATTTAACAACGCGAGCGGAACACGAGCGTTTTAATGCCGCGAGTTGTACATTCATTTTAACCACGAATGTAATACAACTATTTATTTAGTTTTGCCATAATAAACTTCTCCGATTTGAGTGTAAGATTTTTATAAATTAAATCAGAAGCTTGAAATGTCGCTAATCGCTTACGGGTATCTAGTCGCTAAGAGTGTTTTTTTTATGCGTTGCCATAGTGATCTGTGGTTGCCATGGGTTGAATTGTTTACAGGAAAAAAATAAATAAATTGGAACGTAGAGAACGACAGTAAATTTTCTACAAGTTTTTACAGTGTTCTCGAATATATGTGTAGAAATTGAAAATGGAAGAAGATACAATAATGGAAAACTTACTACCCAAGAAATCAAAAGAAATATACAAAAAAACTTACCAAAAATTTTGCACCTGGAGAATACAAAAAAATTCAAGTGAAGTTACCGAAGCTGTTATTTTGAATTACATTTCCGAAAATTTCAAGAATTTAAAACCGTCGTCACTCTGGAGTTATTGTTCGACGTTGAAAGCTTGTCTCATTATTTTTGAAAATGTGGATATATGAAGTCGTAAACAACGAATTAGTTAGTGGTAGTAAAACTGTGAATTTTCAAAGTGGAAGTGTTCAAATCTGTAACATTTTCTTCATAAACGAAGCCGTGCAACTACAAGAATTGACTTCGTTGATGAAAAAATGACATACATACCTCCAATAAATAAATTCTTAAATTGTTCAATATTTGTAAATTATTGCTTAATTATTTAATAAATTTGTTTATGAATATAAACCCTTTATTATAATAGACTGAAATAAATAATTTTGATATTGTTTTAGAGGTTAGGATATTACGAAATTCAATATGAGTCATATGACAAAGAAATGAATCAAATCAGACATACGTTACACAAAATTATAACATTCTTCTTCTTCTTGACGGAACAGCGCGTATACGTTGAATATTTGGATTTATTCCAACAATGTTGGTTGACACTAAAACCGCTAGTGAAATAAAATCCTTTAAAACGCTAGCGAAATAAAATTGTTTATAAAACAACAACTTTAATGGCCTGTATCCAAGGAAATAAAGATGACTTTATAAGGAAAAATTAAATAAAATATTTTTTTAAATAAAATTTAATTAAAAAACAAAATATATTACAAAAAATAAACATGAAACCAAGACAACATTATACGTTTATGTCAAGAGCTTTTACTGATTTATATTTTTTTGCCAAAAGTTGATTTTAGCGTTTTCGGCTTACGCGTTGTCAGTGCGTAGGTCCTCGGTGCACTGTGTGACGTGTAAATACATGGAATCAGTTTCTAATGCAAGTTTAAGTTGAAAACGAGACCATAAATGAGTTCAAGTCTGAGAGCCTGTTAGTTTTGGCGCATTTTTCAAAATTATCTATGAATTTCAAGGAAGTACTTTTTTGTACCTGAAAAGTATCTTCGAACTGAAAACGAAAATAATTTTAATTTAAGTACTGACATGAGTTTACATTCTTACGTTTTTATTTGTATATTTATATACAACATAAAGTTTTATTATTTGATTTAATAACCCTTCATCACTATCTGACATTGAAGAACTTTCTAATAATTCCTGGCAATTGTCAATATGATTTTATTTTTAGAAGCCATATTATTTGCACTGATATTCGTGCACTTGCTCCTGTAGTCGGTGCACAAAAGTGCGCACTCACTGCGAACTGAGTGCAATTTCACGACAAATCGAAAGAGCTACCACGACGAAAGTGTAAACATGTAAGTATGATGAAAACGAAACTAGAATTCAGTGCTCGTTAGTGCGCAATGAAATCAGAAGCTGAAAAGGCTATATGTTAGATACATCTGGCAATTTCGTATGCTATTAAAATAATAGATGTCTGATAATGATAATCGTTGTTGCCCTGTATATCCCTTAAAATTTTTTTACTAATTTTTATTTTAAAAGGATCTTTCTGCCGAGAGATGTAAGGATATTTAATGTATTTGGAACATGTGGCTCTATTAAAATAAAAATATTTTTTGACGTGTGTGCCGGGCCCGTGTTCCGCGGAACACCGGTAGTTACGCCACTGCTGTCGATTAACGATATGTACCCAGCACTTTCTTTTTTCTTTATTTTTTATAATGGCGGCAACACCCCCCTCTAGTAATTCCCACTCATCAGATGAAGAACTACTAGCACACTCCATGTCGTTGAAAACTGAGAACACATTTTTAAAACAATTTTATACTGACATCCAAGACGTAATATAGCATAATACAAACCCCGTCGATCGACGTTGTGTAGCGTGGCATGGCGTGTTACAAGTGGGTTCTCGGCTTCAGCGTCCCGGTGCTGTTTCTCGTTACAAGGGGGGGGGGGGGCTAATTAAGTCTATTGCGTAGCTACAAGAAATGGCGTATTCATGACGCGCCTGACACATTCTTACAGTGAACGGACTCTAATGATGGTGACATATTTATGCCGTGCTGGTGTTTATCAGGCGTCACCCCACGGGCACTCAGTCTCCCAGGTTCGCGACCAGGCACTCAGGCACACGGCAATGAAACCCCATACACAAAATTGATGTATGAGCGCCTTGTCATAATAAATAGTTCCTCGTAATAGCAAAACTCCATGTTCATATTTAATAGCGTTTCCATTTATATAATCAGTATGCGGACCAGCTGAGATTTACCTGTTTCTATTAAAACTAAAATAGGTAAATACATGGAAAACGCTATAAGTTAGTTTATACTGAATTATATTTTGTTCAAATGTTTATAAGTGTAGTAAAGAATCTCAAATAATTTGAAGAGTCTTTGCATCATTGAGTTTATCTCATAAAGACCTATTTATATCAATTTTCTGTAGCGTGCATAATATTTTTCATATAAGGAAGTCGAATTTGTTACACCCTATACAGTACGAACAACTGAAAGCGGGATAGATATTTTCTGATCTGTGCTTTCTATTTCAAATTTCGACAAACGTTCTAGAAGATCCAATATACGAGTACCTACATGATATTTTCTACAAAGCAGACAGAGAACACGAGATGTTCAAGTTTCCAGTAGCACTCACTCACGGTATTGCTTTGTACTGTTATAAAAAGCCGATTTTCTATATTATAAAATTCACATGTTATTTTATTTCTTTTACTTATTGGATTATTTTGAATTTACATTTTCAATATTTTAAAATGATTATGATGTCTATGAACGAAATGAGTAAACAACAATGGGGTTCGTAATTGATTTTCATGAAACCGTAATAATTTGTTTAATATTTTGCAATGTAAATGTTAGTCTCATTTTGTTCTCAAATAGTACAGAGTTCGCCAATAATTGGAATCGCATAAATTCATCTATTTCAATAGTTATAGGAATGTAATTATTATTAAAATAACTTTCGTGGTCAATAATTGGAAATATGCATAGATAATAAGTAATTTAATAAAATAATGAATAAAAAACTATGTATAGTATAGGCAAAGCTTTGAATACGACTGGTACGATTCAGCATATTTTTCATTTCCATACAAATGCAAGTGGGTTCTACCTGTTATGGCATTATAAATTAAAACAATAGTTATTTGGTTTACTTTCCTTGTTTCGATATTTTCCGCATTCATTTACTTGAAAATTGATTTAAAATTTCAAAAAGCCGATAATAGAAAGTTTGAAAGTAGCAAAAAAATTAAATAACTATTTTAAAAACTAGAAATTGTTTCTTTTAAACTTTGATAGACCTTTCGTGGCCGCTTGCCTGAGTGCAGGTCGTGAATCTGGGGAACCGGGTTCGATCCCGACCGGCGCCAAATATTTCGAATGTTAAATGGCATAAAATTGACCCCTGTGGTGCACTCTCTACGCCAGCAATGAGTGCCCGTGAGGTGACGCCTGGTAAACGCCCGCACGGTACAAATATGTCATTATCATTACCGAAATCCGCGTACAAAGCACATTGGCACACCCAGCAATGGGTAATATGCCGTGATGATATATTTATTTTATTTATTTATAGACCCTATCATAAGGTTTACTTTTAAAATAATTGACTACTTTTCTAGTTTGTTACTATGGCGGAGGACGTCATTCGATTCCATTTACTTTATTTCTAACAAAACTATTTTTTGTATAATGGTCTAAACAACGCATTTCTCTGATGAATACGTTTTTAATAAAATGCCGAGTAAAACCGACGTATAAACTATCCAGCCAGTCAAATGATTATGTCATCGTTTAGGGAAATTTTAAATTTTCTATATATTTCAAAATATATTTTATTAACGGTCTTTTATTAGTTCTTATTATTATGCATTTGAAACCATTAATAGAAATAATTATATTTCGAATTATTATTAAGCAAATTTTTGTTAATTTTTGTAACATGACATTTGATTATTTTTTTGTTATTGGCAACGTTGAACGTACATGTTACTAAATATCATGTCTCCTTCATTGTGATTTGCTGATTTTGTAGTTATATTTTAAATAATATTTATTCTCATTACTATATTGTCTATCTAAATCAGTTTTTTAGAAGATTTTTGGTTGTTTTCTTTGTGTATTTTTGTTTTGTAGTTCATTGACAAATTTAATATTAATTGACATATCATTTTCCGTTTTATATACTCATGCAAATTTATTGACACATGACGTCATTATATTTAGTGATATTGTATTTATGATATAAATCGTTTGACTGACTGAATAGCCTTTAGATCGAATTTTGATTTAGAAAGTCCAATGCGATATTTTTTTGTTCACACTTCCAAATTAGTCATATGTAAGTAACTTCAAAATTTGGTCTAAATTCTTTACAAAAATGGGTATAAATGTAAACAGGATGACAGCAAATTTACAAGTCTACAATTTTTAATCAACTTATTCTGTGGTAGTTAAAACGTTAAAACTCATTAAAACAAACAACTTTTCTTTGTTCCAATTTTTGATTTGGTACCCCGATTCATAGTTATTGGAGTTCTTTTGTTTTTCAAAAAATCGTCATATCTCCCTCATTTTAAGGGCTATTGTACAAAAAAATTCTTTCCAAATTACCTTTAGGCCCTGTAAAACATTTGCATTTACAATTATTTTTTATTTTTTCAAATGACAAAAGGCGATCGATCACTAGTTTTAAAACAAGTTTTTTTCCATTGATTTTCGAAAGTAAAACATTTATAAAATCCTTAAACTATCTACTGCAACATTTGTCCTAAACATTTTTTCAATGCACCCAAAAAAAGTCTTTATTCAAATTTAAATACATTAAAGTTAATTATATGTGTGTGTATTTTGCATAATTTGTACGCAAAAATGGCAGAAACACGCTGCCGAGCTTGCATTGTAGTTGAAGTAAATGAATAAAGACTTTCTTTGGATACATTGAAAAATGGACAAATGTTGTAGTGGATAGTTTAAGGATTTTATAAATGTTTTACTTTCGAAAATCGATGGAGTGGTTACCATAAAATCTTGTTTTAAAATTTTTGATGGATTTTGTCATTTGAAAAAATATAGAATAATTGTAAATACAAATTTTTACAGGGCCTAAAGGTAATCTGGAATCCCACTTAAATAAGAATGATATGACGATTTTTCGAAAAACAATAGAACTCCAATAACTACCAGGACACCAAATCAAAAATTGGATCTAAGAAAAGCTGTTTGTTTTAATGAGTTTTAACTACCATTTTCGGGTGTGACGACTTAGTATTAACACCCTGTATATATATATATATATATATATATATATATATATATATATATATATATATATATATATATATATATATAAATTCTCATTTATTTATTACACGACTAAATTATACTGAGTACATTAGCTGATATATATTCGCATTAAAGTTTCTTACTGGATTATGTTCTAATCCTGACGTTTCGTTGTACAATCTATCTTCCGTTTAATAGAATTCCGTCTGATGAACTGTTTCATTTATGACGCTTTGCAATATAATGCAACGTTGTTGATTAAATAACGTCGGAAATAAGTCCGCGGATGCTCCTAATCGCGTTATATGACCATCTTGCTGTTGATAATACTGCTAGTTCGAAATCATTCCCATAGGAGTAAACTACCGATGTTCCGTATTACGCTTAGCCACATATTGTGTAGAAACTCAATAGCAACTTAGTTAGATTACGATTCACGATACAATGTAATAACAATTTAATCTAAATAAATATCGTAGGTAATCTAAAGAAATATCGGTAAAGAAGTATCAGAGATCTCTTTGTGGCTTATTTGCAAATATCATCTTATAAACGAAAAAAGTTTCTTTTATATCTGTAATAAACGCAAGAACAATTGTGTTCGTTTATAACGAACCAGCTTATAACGAACTCTTGCTTATACCGAATAATTTTTAAAGGCATGATAGAAACGGCCATAAGTTCAATTTAATTTTTTTCTTCAAATAACGAACTCGAATATAATAAACTATTTTCTTTATCGATTTTCCGCTTATAACCAGTATATAACGGTCCTTCGTATATAACGAACTATAATTTTATCGATTTTTCCTTTATAACGAACTTTCGGAGCGTGTGCAAAGTGCAACGTTTTCTGTATTTCGTTTACAGATTATTATTGTTCATGATATTAGTCATATTTATGCTTATTAATAATTTTTTACGCAAATATTCAATAAATAATGACAAATTTACAGCCTGTTTTCTTATTGCGAACCTCGGCTATAACCAACCATTTTTGATGGCAGGTTGATATTTGTTATAAGCGGACACTACTGTAATTACTTAAGAATTAAGGTACATTTACAAATGAAAATTAAGTTTATATTTATGTTTTATACTTTAGATTTAAAGACTTTGGCCGCAGATTATGTAATAGACTCCATTCACATTTCAGAATTTAGTGTCTCTAAATCCAAATCATAAAGCCAAACATTGCAAGGTCCAAACTTTAGGTTTATGATTTAGTTTGACGTCACAAACTTCACCAATGAGAACGAGTCTTAAACGATATAGATATATACACCCATCTTTATTTAGTATTTACTTGGTAGAATCAGCTCTTTAAATAAATGCGAGAAGAACATAGAACTGTCAAAATTTAATTGCTGAAATATAACCAATAATGCCAAGGGAATCACAGTTTCACGGCACACTGATATCTATTAAGTATTGCTCTACCGATATTTTAATGTTGTTTTTGAAGCATCTACATAGATGTCATTACAATCAAAACTAAATTAGAGTTTAATTAAATTTGAATTTATGAATGACTTACTTAAATCTAAACAATAACCATAAACCTAATTTTCATTTGTGAATGCGCCTTTAAATACATAATATTTTGGAAAAACTATGCCCGGTTTACAGTACAAGGTTAAACAAAAAAAAAATTTTAACCATTTTTTAGTAATTAGACGTATTTCAGTTTCCAGTAAAGTGTTAAACGAGTTTAATTTAACCGAAAAGTTAAACCGGCATGTGAAGGTAGGTTAACTCAAAATTTTATGGTTGTCGTGCGTGTTTTGAAAGTTTGGTTAAGTGAACAATTCTGCCACAGACTCCTGGATAGCCGAAAACGGCAATTAAATTCATCATTATCCCAATAATTACAATGATATTTTCTAATTTGTAATCTGGGAATTTTTCGTACTCGTCCCAAATTAATAATTTGTTCATCGTCCGAATCAGACGAAAATTCGCTTGAAGTTAAGATGTAACCATCCATAATATATTTAAAGTTTAAAAACTATAACTATCAGGCTTGTTGTTTTTATTAGAATGTGATAAATAACTAACAACCGTTGTCTACTGTGACAAGGCGAGGGTAAGCACAATAACAGATAAATAACTTTTTTTATATTTTGCGTTCATAATGAAGTCATTACGATACGCAATTGCGTATCGTAATGACCTTCATTTCGACACTCAATTTTTTGTTTTAGACGGTTGGTACTAGATGACGTTTCTTTAACCCAGTTTTACCTAATTCATTTTTAGTTAATTGACAATTCATTTTAATAATATAATGTCGATATTATTATTTTTTTTTATTTAGGGAAGATTATTTACATGAAAATGTACAAATATAATCACAAATTGAGTAAGTAAATGTTAATATAATGTTCGAATTAGTCCACATAGATGGACCTAGTAGTACTAAAAATTTGTAGATTGAACCTTTGAACGATAGAAAATTATTTTTAATTAATTTTAATGCAAGTTTTAGTTCAAATATAAGAAAAAATAAAAATTTCCTGTACACTGAGGCTGAAAGGGTTAAATTGTCAAACGTCAAAGCTGGAAGAAAAGAAATTTTAATATAACCTCAAAAATTCTTTTACTTAATAAATCACTTTATTTAATGAATATAATAATAATAATAATAATAATAATAATAATAATAATAATAATAATAATAATAATAATAATAATAATAATAATAATAATAATAATAATAATAATAATAATAATAATAATAATAATAATAATAATAATAATAATAATAATAATAATAATAATAATAATAATAATAATAATAATAATAATAATAATAATAATAATAATAATAATAATAATAATAATAATAATAATAATAATAATAATAATAATAATAATAATAATAATAATAATAATAATAATAATAATAATAATAATAATAATAATAATAATAATAATAATAATAATAATAATAATAATAATAATAATAATAATAATAATAATAATAATAATAATAATAATAATAATAATAATAATAATAATAATAATAATAATAATAATAATAATAATAATAATAATAATAATAATAATAATAATAATAATAATAATAATAATAATAATAATAATAATAATAATAATAATAATAATAATAATAATAATAATAATAATAATAATAATAATAATACATATTTTCGTCTTACTTTGCATTTCAAAATAAGCAATCACAACATTCTCTGTTACGCCTTTGACATTATTTTCTTTACACCATGTGTCAAAATTTGCAAATTCTTTCTCATAAATCTCGCGCGATTTTTTAGGAAGTAGATTATTTACTGTAGTCTGAGCTATATTACGTAGCTCAGGCGGAGTGCAACTGATTTCATCTTCCATGATTACACTAAATTCACTTAAATTTGTTCGTAAATATTGAAATGACATGAACTTTCAAAAAATAATTGAATGTGGTCAATTCAATGTTACCAACTACAACATTTCCCTAAATCAACTCTGTTTAATATTAACAGTTTTTTAAAATATTTTAGTTTGTAGAAGCCGCAAAATATAAAAAATAGTATAAAGAACTCATTTTATAAGACTTTCTTTCGCACTTGTCAATTAGAAAACTCGCTGACGCTCGTTTTCTAAATTTTGACGCGTGCGAAAAAAACATGTCTTATAAAACACGTTCTTTAATATACTATTATAAACTCTTCTAAATTATAGTTTCAATATTCATATTTTAACTCTGTTTATCTATTTAAGTCAAAATTCAGTTTAGAAATTCTTATCATATTATGATAGTCACGACATTTATTTGTTGATCTTAAGTCTGGAAATTATTATATATACGTGCGTGACTTTAGAATGACCTCGCCTATGCACCCCATACCCCTAAGATAATCCTATCCTGGAGATAGCGATTTTGTTTTAAGATAGTCGGTATTAGTTAGCCATGGGATAAACATGGGAGAGTTGAATTTAGATACTCGTGGAGTTAACATGTAAGAGTTTTAGTTTTGGGGCGACGCTCGCCCGCTGTGTTACGGAATGTAACAGTTTAGAATCTGTTTAGTTGAGTATGTTTAGTTTTTATCCATAGTTAATAATCAGTTATATTTAATCATGTAAATAAAGTTTAGTTATTAAATCAACAAGTTGTGTTCATGTCCGTAGTGTTCATTAGTGTAAAGTGTAAAAAGTGAAATGTCTGTGTGTTCTTCCTTCTCACAAGCCGTGGACGCCAGCCATCAAAGCGTCCACCAGTCAGTAAGTATATCATCGTTGGGAATCATCATCCTTAGTATCATCACTATTCAGTCAGCTTCAGAGACCCCCCCCCTCGTGTTACACTACTTGTCTACAATTAATAGGGCAGAAATTGCAGACATATGAAAATTATGCCATTGTATTTCCTAGGGTTCATAAAAAAGTAGACACCCGACAGTTTAGCATGTTTATACAGGAAAAGTAAGCACAGGATAATAAAATGTATAAGTAGGTACCTATTTCACGCCTCTGCCATAAACAATCAATCACCAATAAATGATCTGTACACTGTCGTGTCTAAATCAATACTGAGTAATATATACACATTATTTACCTTTTAATTGCCGTCTTTAATTATTATTACATCACACCCAAACTCATTAATTAATTGAACAAAACGAAAACATACGCCTCGGTAGTTGAATTTGGGAACTTACACAATCGTTTAGATGTAAATGTATATCCAAACTTCAGATCTTCAAGAATATATAATCACCATTCACATTCATTTAATACATTCCCTAAGAATCAGACTGTTCCCAAAAGTGGTATCTTATAAACATTGGGACATCACACCCTCTCCGAGTATGATATCAGCACCATATCATAAACATTAAGGCATCATACCTCTCAGCATAGTTCAAACAAACAAACGATAGTATATATACTCTAGGCTCTGAGTGTGGCAGCAGCACTATTTCACGAAGATAAGGCTAGGGTTAGGGTAACGCATTTCGAACATGACATAATCATCATCTCAAAACGATCAATTTTTTGTGAAAATGTACACATTTGAAACCTCAAAAACAATATCAGAACGTACGCAAAGAGATATTCGACAGCTCTCTTTAATTTACACGAAGGCACGAAGCTATTGTATAATAAATAATATCTTATTTTGGTGAAGTTCATCCGTTACTGTTCTACCACTTAACTTTGGACCGCGGGACCGTGTTCAAAAAATTAAAGTCCCGAAGAGGCGTGGCGGACCAATTAAATGGCAATGAGATGAGGCGTGGTTTAGTCAGGGCCGGCTCAAACTTCGCTTTTCGGGATTTTTCCCGAGGCCCCGCGCTGGAAGGGGCCCCGCGCTCAAAGAGGCGACGTAATTTCAAATTTCTAAGAAAATTTGATAATAAAATTATTTACAAATACTAACCCTATTCCGGGAATTGAATAGGGTAGGGATAACACTTCGTTTCCCTAACAACCGGAGAAGTTGATTGGGAAATGAAAGTGAAGCGTAAGGGGTATTTTTCGCTACAATTTCATAGCATTGTCTTTGGTTCCCATTCCTATACCAGTAGCTAATTGACGCTCGTAGGGGTTGTGTGTAAAATTTAAAACAAAGCGTGTTTCCAAGAAAAGAAAAATATGTAATTATGAGAGTAATGATGAAATTGGAGACGATGCAGAACAATTAACTAAAGCAGAATAGTTTTGAAGATAATTCATTGCGTTATTGTATCCTTTGAATCGAGGTTTGAACAGTATAAATATTATAATGACATTTTTGGTTTTCTGCACAATGTAAATAATTTAATGATGGTGTACATCTCTTTTTAAAAGATGGCGAGAGTGCTGATATTGATGGTTTCAATCTGTTTTATGAGTTGAAGTTTTATTCTGGAATTATTCCAGAAGGCAGTACACCTTTTGATTGTTTGAAAAAAATTTGCGAAGATCATATCCTAATATAAATGTAACATTAAGAAATATGCTAACGATTCCTGTATCTGTTGCTTCTGCGGAACGTAGTTTCCCTAAATTAAAGCTAATAACAAATTATCTAAGTTCAAATATGAGCCAAGAAAGATTAGAGGGACTCGCCATGTTAGCAATACAAAAGTAGATTTTTTTGTCGAGTATCTAAATATACCTACGTATATAACGTTTGTAATTTATGAAAAGGTTGTTGATAGTCGACTGATGGGATATGAAGGTTGAAAAAAATATTCGGAACTGCAGTCAATTATTTCTTTATTTTCAACTACGCCGACGTTTCGATAGTACAACTATCTTCTTCAGGGCTAGTTGAAGTCATGTGTAAATATTGATAAAATTATTTAATTAATTTTATTAATCTCATGTTATATTTATTTCTCTTACATTATATTTTGTGAAATGTCCATTTTATCAATATTTATACATGACTTCAACTAGCCCTGAAGAAGATAGTTGTACTATCGAAACGTCGGCGTAGTTGAAAATAAAGAAATAATTGACTGCAGTTCCGAATATTTTTTTCAACCTTTGTAATTTATGTTTATTAAAATTATATGATTTATTGAAAATAAAGTTTTTTTTTACAAATATTTAGGGCCCCGCTAATAACTTTTTCCCGAGCCCTTGCGAAACCGCCAGCCGGGCCTGGGTTTAGTAACGCGGGACCTTTGTTGAACACCTTACTTAGCTTGGTATATTTCTTCAAAAACGTATACATAACGCACCAAAGTCGGTCTTAGTTTTCCAAGCATGAATTTTGTTTGTTAGGTTAGAAATATTACTTAAAATATATTTAAAGAAATTGCGTAAACCACGCCTATTCGGGATTTTAATTTTTTGAATACGGTCCCGCGGTCGTGACTAGGCACTTTCCTTAATTTATACAATGTGTTACAGATAATCTACCTAATACAAGTCATACTGATATGAACAAAAATATGTTAGAAAATTATTAAATTCAGGTAAACATTGGAAAAATGTATGTTTCTAATTATTTTTATTTTACATGAACAATGAAATTATTAATATCCAAAAAGTTGTAGATGAATTATTGTTTGATTGGTAAAACTTCCTTAGCATTGGATGAAAATGAATGAATGGAAAGCGACTCACGAGATTATTCCCGAAATATTATAAATGGTAAAGCAAAGGGCTCCTCCCCTATTTTTCTAATGAAATTTCATATAAACTGAAGGCGATTTGTAGTTTTAGAGAGTCGTTATTGTTATTCGTTAAGCCGTAATATTTTTTAAATATATGTTGTGACGTGGCGACCCGGGTTCAAGCTCCAGGGGTTCTGGGTTCGAATCCCGGATAAGCATGGTTGTGTTCATCAACGACCAATAAAACGTAGAAAAGTTACAAAGGAACATGGAGAAAACTCATCCTCATATACAGTATATACCCGGATTGAGTTTGCAACAGGTAAAAAATCCTTATTTTTGATTTTACAAAACATGGTTTTCCTCGGAAGTTATTGCTATTTGTTTTGTATTAATATTTTTATAAAGATTCTTAAATAGATAAAAGGTTTTTGTCATTTCTTTTTCATTTTCTGTATTTTAATATTATTTATTTTTATGACCTGCATAAAATGATGATACATTTTTGGTTTTTCATTACACACTGCTTTGCAAGTTTTCTTTTATTTTTTACGCCTGTTAAAAATACCCTTTTTTCATTAAAATGGATTTATAAAGTATGCCTTTTTACTTCCTTGTACGTAGTAAAGGAAGTATTGTAATCGCAAAAGATTTCGGTTTTCAGATTTCAACGGAAATAGCCATTTTGACAATCCCTGAATCCATTTTGACTAATTTCGTCGTGACGTCTGTACGTAGGTATCTCGCATAACTCAAAAATGTTTAGTCGTAGAAAGTTGAAATTTTGTATTTAGGACTATTATGACATCTAGTTGTGCACCTCCTTTTTTGGTTATTACATAACTTCCAGAAGTGGTACTTTACTTGGAGCCTATAATAGATTTTAATGAAAAACTATTTTAAAATATAATCCAAAACCCTTAAAATTTGATATATAAGACTTTTATGTCAATGGGAATAACTTAGTAGATTTTGGTTAAAATAGGCTAACCGGAACTGACATATTACCTGAAGTTATTAACAGTTTTTCTTGAATAAAATGGTTTATTTTGATTTTAGAAATAAATGCTTCAAATAATAGTTTTAGAGAATTAAATTCTGTGTCTATCACAACAAATATTATTAAATTAGCCCTTTGTATGAGCGAGATATGTAAATTTAAAAATTATATACTTTTTAGTTTTTGTAATAAAGCCTGTTATGAATTAAGACAAAAAAGTACAAAAAATAAAAAAATTAATGTTAATGTCAAATTACGTCAAATACGTGCAATTTTATAATTGGGTCTATATTTCATGTTGCTCTTGCATACAAGGAAGTAAAATAAAATTGTATGCAATTCGTGAGTAAATTATATCTTATTTTCACGAGACGGAAAATTTGCCGAACGAGCAGAAGGCGAGTGCGCAAATCCTTCGTTATATTTTACTCACTTGGTACATAAATAACTATTATTCAATTTACTGTGCCAAAATGAAAATTACAAAATGTCTAAGTGTTTGAAATGTATTCATGTAACAAAACTAAAACAATGTCACGTCAAAGCTTCAGTTTATCTTAGTTTATTTGACAAAATAACCACATAAGAAGCGTCTAGAATATAAGAATGAGAGTAAAAAGTATCTGTTAAGTACAGTGTCTTGTGTTCAGTGTATTTATAGCTGACATCTCATCGATCATTGTTTTTAATAGCAATATCCGGAGCCATCTTACTTTTTCTTCTATTATCTCCGCACCAAAATAGGAAACTTTAAATTGCAACACCACAAGTTTCCAAAGTGTTGCGCAGAACTAGTGAAATAATTTTTTATTCCCGAAAATTTTCTGGCAGCTGTCAAAAACATTCAAGTGTGGGAATTTTCACACACATGTTATTGTGTTTAATATGTGCGCTTTGTTCGAATTAATTTATAAAAGTTTTAAAACATGCTGACACAATATACGTGGGGAGGTAATAATTAATGTATTATAAATTGAGAGCTTTAAAATTTCAAACTGCGATGTATGCATTTAAATTAAAAATGTTCCGTTTGTGGTTTATTGGTTTTTAGGTAGGTACATGTTTTGTTAATTAAAAACAACTAGTTTAATTTTTTTATCTAACAAAAACAAATATTGTACTTTTGCACATTTATAATCAAGCAAGGGAGAATGTTATTATTACTTTTGTCGGAAATAGTGGTGTGCCGTTTGAAAGTTTCATATTGAAAGTTTCATTTAAAAAATTACAAAAATGAAAGTTTCATGAAACTTTCATAACCTACACTGCGCATTCGCCGCCTAGCTCTTTGCAATAGACTGGCGCAGATGACATACATGATGCGTCTGCACCACAAAATATGCAAGCATATTTGCATTTATCTATGTGCAAGTTATGTTTGGTTAGTCTACATGCCGAAACTTGTATATTTTTCACATATAAAATTCAGGATTCAGTACTGTTTAAAGGCCAATGCGCACTTCAGCGACCGAAGCGAAGCGCGGCGAAGAGAAGTTTTTTCATTCAATGTATTCTTATGTTTATACGCGCACTTTGGAGCAGCGAAGAGCAGAGCAACGAGGCGACTATTCACGTAAGATAGAATACATTGAATGAAAAAACTTCTCTTCGCTACGCTTCGCTTCGCGTCGCTCAAGTGCGTGGCAGCCTTAAGTATGGTGAAAATTAAAGGTAAAATTTGGCGATATTTCAATGAAATAAATACAATAAGATACTTTTATTTTAAATAGTTTAATACTTATTTTTTTTGCCTTTTTTATTACATTTTGAATAATAAATTTTTATTTCGTTTCGAATTTTTTTTTCTTATTTATTTTCAAATTAATTAATTTTGAGATCCAAATTTTTCAAATTCAACTGACATGTTAAATTTCTTGAAATTCAAATCAAACTTTTATTGAAAGTTTGAATGAAATTTTTATATGAAACATTAATTGAAATTTATAGTGAAACATTTTGTGAAACTTTCAATAAAATTTTCAGTGAAACTTTCAAAAAAATAAGTTTCCGAAATTTGCACATCACTCAGAAACCACCTGGAAACGCACTGTGGTCTTGTTCTTTGAGTAGGCAGGTTTGATTCGACTGTCGTAATTATTGCATAACAAATATATAATTAAAAAATATTGTGCAAATAATAATGAATCAGAAGTTATATCTAATGTACAACGAATTGTTTTTAACACACCTTTGGTCTAAGGTCTAAGGCATCATATTTTTATTTAGTCGCAGATAATTTTGTTTTTAAACAGATTCAAATTCAAAATTACTCGAGTCCGTAGATTTAAGGAGGGGACCCTATCGGCCTAATTCTGTAAGAAAGTTATTAAGACTTAGCAACGTTGCTAAAATTTTAATCAATAGAAACAAATGTAAAGCCTGTCATTTTCAAGTTTTATGCTGTGCTCGGAATGATTATTGGTTATTTGCTACAGCAATGTTGCTAAGACTTAACAACTTTCTTACAGAATTGGGGCGTATATGTGATTAGCTATATTTATTATTCTAATTACCTAAACATTTTCTTGATGTAATCCAATATCTTAAAAAATCTAATGTGGCCAGCACATTACCTTCCGTCAGTTCTATGTATTTTGAACAAATTCAATACAGAAATCTCATGGGAAACGTTCTATATTATCAGTAAAATTATAACACAAACATAAGGCGTTTTTTATTCAGGGCGGTTACCTCCGGTTACGTGATAACCGCGTTTTATTGAGCAGTCCAGTAACTTACGGTATGTAGAACGGTTACATGTCAGGTTACTATAGCTATCCTTTTCTATCTGTAAAACGTTGAAATTTTGGCAGTTTGACAATTTACAGTAAAAGTAAAAATGGAAACTGTGACATTATTTGTCAACGTATTTTATATTAAATCATTATGAACAAGATAAATATTTGACAACTGTCAAATAATTAATTTAACAGAAACGTCTGTAGTAACCGGGCATATTTTATTCACACCGGTTCGTGCGGTTAACCATATGTAACCCGGTTACCTGAATAAAAAACACCTAAGGCGCTTTCTTTTTAGGGGGAACATGAACTGATCTTACTTCGAACTGAACTACTCCTAAAAAGAACAGCATATATATATATATATATATATATATATATATATATATATATATATATATATATATATTAATAAGAAGTAGAAGATAAAAACATATATAGCATTATATTTATAATATAATAATATGCTGAATTTCCTTGTGGTTATAGTCTGTTGTATATGTGATTTGATTTTGACATATTAAATTCTTTTACCTTTGAGTATTTAAATATGGATGTATTTCTTATGGTATTTAAACGTGATATATCGTTTCAAACTAATTAATTTCTTCTATTTATGTCATTTTAATATCAAATACTTACAAAAAAGACAAAATACATAGCAATCAGTCATACTGACGTGACATTGACATTCGGGATCAGTTCAGGATCTATTTGATCCTGTTTCAAAGGTGATGCTTCGCGGGGGCGGGGACGAAGAAAATGGGTAGTACAAGATCATTTATCCTCTTTTAAAAAGAACGATTTAGGGTAGATGCGTGCTACTCAGAGTTGATCTTCTTGATAAAGAAAGCGGCTCTATATTATGTTAATTGCAATTGACATTGGCATCTGTCTATCAGAATTTTCTTTAATTATTATAGTAGCTGTTTCCATAGTTATAGCATAGCTGGCTACTTTATGAAATTTAATATCTTTATAATTTTGTAACTCTATTAGGACCATAGGACCCGCAGAATCCATTGGCGGCGCTGTAAGTGCCCCTGGCATGGCAGCAAGTAGGACATGTCAAATTTATTTACATTCTGAATGAGAGTTTTCCGACCCAAAATACTGTTAACAGTTCAACTTAACACGATTTTTAAGTTTGATCAGTCGAATCATGTATCAAGAATCATAGTTAAGGGGCAACTATTCGTAAATTCGGGTTTAATTACTACTTGTGGCGTAATTTGACTTATGGCAATTTTGGCTTGGAACTGCAATCTACGATGACAAATATAAGTAAAATCAATTAATCTACAAAATTTATTTATCGGTACTGTCAATAGTTGTATTAAAACTACATACCTGTAAAATTTTATTATAATCTCTCTTTGTGAAATATAAAGAGAAGACATATTTATTTATCAGATTAAAGTTTTACGATACATTTAAACTTCTTTTTCATATTGTTCAGTCGATTGACTTAATCTTCTTTGCCAAAAATACGGAATATGTATTTAATTTTGGTTGTACTCGTGCACCTTTTAACACAGCTCTTTTTGGTGTATATTATGTTCATTTTCTTTAATTCTCTTATATTGCACACATTTGCAAATTAAATTATAAGATCTAAGCGTGAGAACATCTTTTTATGTTAAACGAAACGATAATTTTTGACGTTTACATATTTGACATGTCCTACTGGCCGCCATTAATTTAGTTCCCTAAAATTCCGGTGATGTCGCATGCTATTCTGTGGGTCCCAATATCTATTGAATATGAAGTATAAAATGCAATTAAATCCTACAGAGAATAAAATATTCTTTAATACAATGTGTTCATGTTAATACTCGGGGTAGGCTATGAACAGGAAAACGTATGTCTCAGCATTATTTAAATCAAAAGTTAAATAGTCAAAATTGATCTTAAAATATAATTTTAAGGAGAAAAGAGAGTAATGAACAATACAGTATATTGCCACTCGCCGTTTTCTAATTTATTTCCATTTCTAAAATAAGATTCAAGAAGAAAATCTTTGATTTCTTTAGATAACATGTTTGACAATTTCTCGTGTCAAATTGACATTTAATTAAATACTTTTAAATTTAAGACGTATGTTTCTTTGTTCATAGCCTACTCCGAGGTAGGATTTTTGTTGAACACGCTGTATTTATAATAACATAATGGCTAATTATGATATTTAACTCCGTTTTTTCAAGAAAATCTGATAAAAATTTAAAATGCGTGTACTTTCGGTTGACCAATTATAACCAAAATCTAATGACCTCTTCATATGGATGAAAACTCGAGAAATGCAGAAATTATAATTTTTGGAAAGGTGGTATTGGTATACACACATACGGACATCAGTACCTGTAATTCACTATAAATAATATAATTTTCACTTAAATTCGACCGAGAATTTAAATCGTACGATATACCACAGAAAGAGTATAAAAGAATTTTCAAATACGTAAAATTTAATTTCATTAGTTTATGTTTATTATTTGTACAATTTTCAAAATTTTGTAAATGTTTTTATGCAAATAATATTACAAAAAGTAGATTACTTAATTATGTAAATATACGTTAAAACATTTCCACGCATATATTGGTGCACGCAAATTAATAATTACTAAATAAGTAAAAATCAGTCATTTTGATGCAATTAAAACGTTGTTACAAATTTTATCGAGGGCAGTATATTCATTGAATTTAAATTACAACGTATTTAATTTAATTATTGACATATATATTTATTTACGTGTTATTGAAAATTATATTTACCTAATTTGTTTTATGAATTATTGTAGGTAATATTTATAGGTAGAAAACAACGATAATAATTTTTATATGAAATTTCATTCAAATGTTTTTGAAATTATGTTTTTTTATAAATATATTTAAAAATATATTTAATTTATTTATTTATCAATTACAAATACAAACATGAAAGTTAATGAACTTTATATTGTTATTATAATTAGCAAAAACGCGATATTAATGATTTTCTAAAGGTATATCGTAGCCATATTGTAAAACCCTGGTGACGTCAAATACGGCCAGATTGTTAAACCGGTCAAAGCTTCATTGGCTTAGCGATGTTTTACAATCTGGCTAGTCGTCTAGTCGTTTTATAAAACGACGAACAGCTTACTTAGCATATTTCTCTAAAAATAACAATAATCTAACCTACAATAGTCCCAGTATAGCAACTCATTACTGAGCGGTCATTCAACTTGTTGAACGGACTGTACAAATAATCATTTACCTAGAATTCTATGATCATTTCTTCTTTTCATAGTGCTATCGCATGTTATCTATTGCGCAACCCAGATGAGTTCCAATATTGGCCGACCCGTAACACATAAGCCTCGACTCGAGTTGTCCAAGCGTGACTTTTGTGCGTTAGGTTATTGTAATATTTAAAGAAATTATTAGCTAAGTTGTTCGTCGTTTAGCCGTATTGTAAAATGTCGCTAAGTCAACGTAAGTTTGACAAAATCTGACCATGTTTCACCGATGTTTTATAGGCTTGGGTAGTTTCTTAAATGATATATATATATATATATATATATATATATATATATATATATATATATATATAACCGTGTACAGTGTTACTTTTCAAGCATTAGTGCGTGAAAAGTACTTTTCAGGCACTAGTGCTTGAAAAGTAAATAAGCGTTGCTAGGCAACATTAAAATTCCGTTAATTTACCTGTCAAGTATATAATTAGGTAGTAAATAATAATAAAAGTAATAAAATTTATTAAGAAATATGAATATACACTGTAAATGAAACAAATCTAATATTTTTTTAACAGATTGAGTACTGATCTAATTTTTAAGAACATTAACGTTTTTTTTTGACATGTATTCTAACCTAACCTAATTTTTAATATTAATATTAAATATACAATTTGTACATTATAAAAGACTAATCATCGTCTGTCTGAGATTCTTCCAAGTCTTTAAGTTACATTTTGTACAGTGGTATGAGAAAGAGTACTAACAGTATTTAAAGCTGCTGGATGCCTGTACACTCAGTATTATGAGAAACATCAATACCATTTCGGTTGTAGCAAAAATGTTGTATGCAACACGTGTGTAAAATAGTATTTTTTGTCTCGTGCTACAATTTACGCACTCGACCAAGAAAGTACAACTTTACACACTTGTTACATAAATAACTATATATGCATATTCAGAAACAAAAATTTAAACAGTGTTTAAGCTAAACACCGTTTAATTTAGACAATTCGCTCATTTTTGTATTTAGAGACTACATTTTTAGACACTGTTTAAATATTTAGACACTGTTTTAATTTAGACAGTGTTTGTCTTTAGTAACCCTGTTTAAACGCATTTTATTCATTCATAGACACTTTTTCATCGTAGTCTCCGTAACTAAACTGCAACTTAAACATGCAAATTTAAACAAGGTATTGGGGTAGTTTATCTTTTTCAAACTGAGTGGAATTGACGAGGAGTGAATATAAACGTACGTGCTGACAAAAATAGAAATTCCACATTGCTCCGTCCTATTTTGGCGAAATATTTGCCAAAATACAAAAAATATTTTTATAGGTAAAAGAAATAAAATACGTTAACTGTTTCACCTTTAGAAGTAGGTTAGTAGGAAAATAAAAAATGATATAAATTTTTGCGCAAACCAATTACTTAAAAATTTGTTCCAGAAAACAAAACCTTAGAAATACTTCCTGTATATCAGAGGTGGCGGTATTTGAAAAAATAAAATACGATCGTGTCGGTCCGTCACACTCGGTCCTAGGTAGTGTTTACGAGGTCGGCCGCTCTCAGACCTGGAGGCGCCACTGGGTGTGGCGTGGCGCCTTCTCGACGCCTGCTCTGTTTTTCACAGGATAGAAGAGCAGGATTTGCAGGAGAAAACACAGCAGGAAGGAAAGTTATGGCAGGTTATCTTAAAGATGATATAAACGAGTAAATGTGGAAGATTCTTATTTTTGTAAATTGGACTGTGGAAATAATTATTCTAAATAGTCATGGTGTAGTGCATTCTCTAGAAATCTACAGTTAGTACGGTGCCATAATTATCAATGAATAAAAGGTATAGTCTGTCCACTTCAATTGTTTAAATTATAGGTAGTAAATATAACTCACATGGGACAAATATTAGGTCTTTTGCAATAGTTGTAATAGTAGTAAAATGTATAGTCTGTCCACTTTAATTGTATAAATTATAATTAGTAAATTTAACTCACGTGGAACAAATATTAAGTCTTTTGCCATACCTAACCGTAGGGTTAAAATAATTATTAACCAAATACTGATAAAATTGTGTTCTTACTCTAAAATACATTCAATTATACTACCAAGATGTTCCACATATTTAACTTATGCTATAAATATCATATTTGCGAAGTTCGCATCCGTCAGATGTCTGAGTGTAAGGTAAAAAATGTACCTCGTAACTGTCTTTTAAATTTGAATTATTATATTGAAGCATCGGCAATTTGATTTATTTTGCCCCTGAGTACTGGTTAGTCATTTTCATTATGTAATTAAATTTTCATCGTTAAATTCTGAATTACTTTTGTTGTTTAAAAATCCTACAAGCATGCGTAAAGTATACATACTTAGATACATACAGAGTCACTTTTGAAGCACTAGTGCGTGAAAAGTAAATAGGCGTTGCTTGGCAACATACACACTCGGTTAATTTACCTGTCAAGTTGATAATTAGATAGTAAATAATAATTATAAAAGTATAAAATTTATTAAGAATTATTAATGTACACAGTAAATGAAACAAGTATAATATTTTTTTTTGCACGATCGGGTTATTTTTTATGTTTACCGATAGTGTTTCCAAGACAGTAGGTCTTATTTACAAATTACTGAACGGTAAGTGATGTGACTCACGTCGGTAAATAATGTGCTTCACTTACCGTTCAGGAGGCGAGACGGTAAATAAATAAAAACAAAAATCAAAGCTACTTCAAAAATGTAAAATATTTTTTTTAATATCTCAAAATAATTATCAAATCTAATTTTTCTTTTAAATTTTGTGCGTCGATCATGCAAAAAATAGAATAAGCATCATGAACGTGAAGCAATTACCGATCTCAGACAAAATTGGGGACTGAGCGAAGCGAACATTGTCTTCGATCGGTAAACTGCCCTTACCGTTCTTAATACTTAATATACTATTATTAACGGATCGCGTACTAACCTAAATCTTAAGAACATTACATTTTTTTCGAATGCTTAAGGTAGATTTTGTACAGTACTACGAGAAGGAGCACTAACAGTATTTGAAGTTACATGTACACGCAGTATTATGAGAAACAGAACCAACCGGTTGTAGAAAAAATGTTGTATGCAATATACAACATGTGTGTGCGTGTGTGTGTGCGTATGTGCGTGTGTGCGTGTGAGCGTGTGTTGCGTACGTGCGTACGTGTGTGCGTGTGTGTGATATATATATATATATATATATATATATATGTGTGTGTGTGTGTGTGTGTGTGTGTGTGTGTGTGTGTGTATGTGTTTGTGTGTGTGTGTGTTCGTGTGTGTGTGTGTGTGTGTGTGTGTGTGTGTGTGTGTGTGCGTGCGTGCGTGCGTGAGTGCGTGCGTGCGTGTGCGTGTGCGTGTGCGTGTGCGTGTGCGTGTGCGTGTGCGTGTGCGTGTGCGTGTGCGTGTGCTCGTGCGTGTGCGTGTTCGTGTGCGTGTGCGTTTGCGTGTGTGTGTGTGTGTGTGTGTGAGTGTGTATGTGTAACGATTTTTTTCTCCGTCGATAATTTCAACACTACAATTATAAAAATTATAATTCTTTCGTATTCCTCTTCTTTACATCCATATGAGGAGCTGATTCGATTTTGGTTATAACAGGTCGACCAGAAGTACCCTCATTTGAAGATATTAACAGCTTTTCTTTAAAAAAAACACTGTTAAATATCATTTTTTCACATTTAATGTTATTACAAATATTAAGGAATATTTTATTCTCTATACGATTTGATTACATTCTATACTTCATATTCAATGGATATTGAATTAAAAAATTATAA
Source organism: Harpalus rubripes (assembly GCA_963082715.1). Taxonomy (NCBI): domain Eukaryota; kingdom Metazoa; phylum Arthropoda; class Insecta; order Coleoptera; family Carabidae; genus Harpalus; species Harpalus rubripes. Next base: position 26,991,429 of record OY720449.1, on the reverse strand, counting down.
ATAAATTAAACTTCATAAAGCAGCCAGCTATGCAATAACATTGGAAACAGCTAATAAATATAATTTAAAAAATTTCGATAGGCAGATGTCAATGTCAAGTGCAATTGACATAGTATGTTTGTGTTATAATTTTACTGCAAATATAGAACCAATGCTAAGAAACTTTCTGTATGGAATTTGTACAAAATATATAGAACTGAGGGAAGGTAATGTACTGGAAATATAGAACCTTTCACAAGAAACTGTCTGTATGGAATTTGTATAAAATGCATGGAACTGACGGAAGGTAATATACTGTCCACATCAGATTTTTCTAAAAATAAACAGGGATTTAATCAGAAGGACTTGTATTCATTAAATTAACTGTAACCATAACACACATCATATGTACATAGGCCCGGATTATACAGTGACGTTTAACTTGTCATGTTAGTTCCAGAATATTAAATGGTAGTATTTATATTTATGCACCGTAGTTCATACCTTCACAATTAACTATTTTTTGAGTAAAATTATTTAAAATAATATCAGTACAAGTATTTTAATTACTACAATTTATTAATACGAATAATATGATCAATTGCGCAAACTGTCTTATAGAACAATTACTTTGAACGGTACAAATTTTTAACACAAAATAATTATTTAGATCATAAAAATTTTCGTAGTGTACTTTTCACAACAGCTAAGAAAAGCGTTCTTTTGGTAAACATGTATTATCATTACCAAAAATGGCGTTAAAGAGTTTAGCACATTAAACAATCCTGTTCTCCGTACGTTGTGCTCCTGCCCTGCCTTATTTCGATCCTGCTGGATCGCTATCCTGCTAATCCTGAAATTTAAGCCAGCGTTTAAACTTTTCTCATCGCACTCGCATCGCATGGCGTACTTCGCCTGAATTGTTTGTGTATGTTGGCATGGCATATGTTCTGTAACCATGGCAACCCGCTACGGCTAGCTGTTGTCACATTTCATGTAGGACGTAGGCCGTTTTCAAAACTTTATCTCAGTTTTCTTTCCTCCGTGTAAGAAAGGCCTCAATTAGTGGAAGTGGTGGAGGAATTTGTTTCGCGCTGGTTATGGGTTTCTTTCAAACGACGTGTTTTTTAATTTGTGCTGCCTTGAATTCTTTTGTTGTGGATTGTGTTTTATTTCAATTTCTTTTATTTTTAACGGGCTGAAATTAGCAGGAATTAAAAGAATTAGCCTACAATTAAAACTTAATGAAAAATGCAACAATTTTGATTATGATACCTTAAGTCGAGGGGTAAACAACTGTGGATTTTTGGTGTACACGCATGTGGAGTTCCATGGATTTCCGTGGATGTTCATGGATATCCCTGGATTTGTATCAGTAAAAGACTGATGTTCGAGATTTATAAGTGAAAACGAAGTTAAAAATTTGATGTGGCCAGCACATAACGTCTCGCCAGATATTTTACCTAGTTGTACGCATAAAACGAAAAATATTTTTAAATACAAATACATATATCCATGTCTCACTACAAATTAATTCTCACATATATTTGCAAAATCTATGGGATATTTTAATATAAATTATGTACAATAGGTACATACATTTTCTTTATATTCAATATCCTGAAATTTTCTTTTTCTACTTTCCTTTTCTTTTCCTATATATTCGTCATTTTTTCGTAAATTCCTTTTATATTCTTTTTTACGTATATTCTTTGGCGTTGTTGACTCTTTTTTATTGTCATAATCTTCATAATGATGTACAAATATTTTTGACAATGGCATACAAATATTTTTGACAGTGACATTTATGTGTCAATTACAAACATTTGAATTTCTTGCCTTGAAGTAGTTTGCCTTGAGAATTTTTATATCAAATTATTTTATATATATTTCTTTATACCTAAATCTATAGAAGATATAATAATGAATTTATATTTATCGAATAAAGAATAATATTTAGATGATTTTTTTCTTGTGACTACAACTTCAGGTTGTCCAATTGTTACAAAAACTTAATCCACTCTTCCCATTATTGTTAGATTGAGGAATCCGTTGTTAAAAATGTCTTAAGTCTTATGGTACACACACACACACACGCACGCACGCAGGCACGCACACACACATACACACACACGCACACTCGCACACACACACACGCACGCACGCACGCATGCACACACACACACACGGACACACACACACACACACACACACACACACACGGACACACACACACACACACACACACACACACACACACACACACACACACACACACACACACGGACACACACACACAGACACGGACATCATCAAAAAATGTTATGATCGAATTCTGGGACCTTAAAACGTGCTTATTCACTAAAATCTGGATATGCGATTTTTAGCATGAATTCAATACCTCTCTTAGGGAGAGGTAAAAAGTAAGCAAATACATACTATTATTTACTATGGTTACTATTTCAATTCCCTGGTGTTGTATTTCGCAAATTAGAGGGTACTTTCTATACCCATAGCAACAGTGTTATTTATTAAGTCCGTTTTATATTAAAATTTTCGTGATTACATTACTTTTGTTGTATTTTTTGTGCTTTTTTCGATTTCATATTTTGTTTTTCTAATGTATGAGTACGTGTTTAATAAAAGAATTATCATTAAAATATAAAACTATTTGAAGTACTTTATAACTCGCCTTATAACTACAACTGATAAAGCTGTACTATAATAATAATAATTAATGAATAATACATATTACATTTTCGAGAACTTCCATGGATGTCCGCAGATGTCTGTAGATTTCCGTGGATTTCAGTAGATATCAGTGGATTTCAGAAGATTTCTGTGGATTTCAGTAGATTTCTGTGGGTCTCTTTGGATTTTTATGGATGTTTTGGATTTATTTCATAAAAATGGATTTCGGTGTACAGATTTTGGTCAGTTGTTTACCCCTCGCCTTAAGTGTACACTAATAGCAGGTAAAATTTTCTTTGAGCCCTTATTGATTTTTGGATTAGAATGGTTTCTTTTCATAACGTTGTGTATTTAAGTATTTACATGATTAAACTTGATTCACATGCTACGTCATATTACAAGAACATATATTTTATTCTCTATACGATTTGATTGCATTTTATACTTCATATTAAATGGATATAGAGTTGAAAAATTATAAAGAAATTAAATATATATTAGCCAGCTATGCTATAACAGCTGCTATATTAAGAAAATTCTGATTGAAAGGTGTCAGTGTCAATTGCAGTAGACGGTATGTTTGTGTTATAATTTTCCTGGAAATATAGGATCTTTTGCTAGAAACTTTCTGTATGGAATTTGTATAAAATACATACAACTGCCTTAAGGTAATGTACAACAAGGAACTTTCTGTATGACATTTATACAAAATACATAGAACTGACGGAAGGTAATGTGCTGGACACATCAGATTTTTTAGTGTTATACCAGTTTCTATGTTAATCTTAAAGTTATGTTAATTTGTTTTATACATTCCATGTTAAAGCGTATTAAATGATTTTTCAAATAGCATAAATAATATTTTAATCTAACTGCTAGTTTTTAAAAAATGAAAATAATTAAATTCAAAACTGCAAAGTTGTCGATTTCTATGCACGTAAGTTTATATAACCAAAAAATACAGTTAATATTTATCATTTATTTAATACTCCTTAACATTTATCATTTATTTGTTGAATTTTATGCCTGATTTGTGCGTTGTGTATTGTGTAGAGAAAAAAGGATATTGATGAACCTGCAAAGGTTACTGCGCCGAATTTATTATTATCTATTTATTACTTTACTGTTATTGTCCTAGGAATGTAACTGAAAGATTTTGATTCCGGCATCAAGGTAAAATAATAAACAAATATTTATAGGCCACATATTTAGTAACTATGGACGAAATACATAGTTACAAGTTACAATACAAGTAGTGCGAAAAGTAACTATTAATCACTAGTAATTTAAAAAATATATATGCATAACAATCAAAACAGTGCACATTACATTCACACGAGGAAACTAGCACACAAATTTGTCATTTCTCAAACAAGAACCTTTAGTTTAGTACAAATTTTACACAGCCTAATCATTTGCCAATAAATAATATTAAAAGAGATATAAGGCACTACCGTGATTTTTTGCCAAACGCATCTGTCAAACAAGTATTATTTATTGCCTTGAAACATTTTTATCTTGCAGCTAATAAATAATTTGTTCTGTATCGTGCAAAGCCTACTAAATAATGAAATATTAGTCGGATAATCATAATTTTCCGGGCGGTATATTAGGAGTGACGTCCACTGCCCCCGGCAACGACTGTCCTCTGTTCGTCCCAGATACTTTTACGGCCACCAGAGGGTCGAAGGACAATCGGTCAGATATTGCAACCAATTGGAGTGAGACGAAAGTCCAAAGCGAAAGAAGTTATATTTGAACATATTCTTCTAGAATTGAATTTCTTTTTTGTATGTTGACTTCGATTTTCGCTTATCGATGTTTCTTTCACCTGATGGAACACTTTGGCAGGCATCCCTCTTAATTAAAGGAGAGAGCTTTCGACAAGAGGAAGATGGTTTCTGTTTTGCATTTTAACGGGTGTTCGTTCTTCCTAAAGAGAAATAACGTAGATATTCCATTTTTAAGTAAAAAATGGTTTGTTTCATGTTTTTTCCTTTGATAAAGATTAAAAGTATTTCCTACTACATATTTTGTATTATGCAGGTGGTAGTTTCACATGAAATACTTAAAATAACTGTTCTTAAATATAAGGAATATCAGTGTAATTGAATTTAATATTTTTATCACACACACACACACACACACACACACACACACACACACACACACACACACACACATATATATATATATATATATATATATATATATATATATATATATATATATATATATATATATATAGGGCAGACGCAGCATAGGGGTTTCGATGCTATAATCTTAATGTGCAGTTATTTTCTCCCCTAAATTTTAGAGCAAAACTGCATTTAGGTTTTTGCTACAGAATAAAATATTGCATCGGAATATGCTATTGTTTGTAATTTTTCAATTTCCGGAATCGTAAAAATAGTCGAAAGCAATAATAAAATTTTGCAAAAATCATTGATGCCATTGAACATAAATTGAAACAAAAGCGAAAACATTACTACTAAAGGAATCTTAAATTTCGTTCTCGTCAAACTACATTGTTGTATTCAACTATTATATTGTTTTCATCAACTACCTACAATAAAGGTGTTTTCATTTTCCTCGTTTTAACCAAAAGCGCAAATATCTGTCATAGATTCGTGACGTTTAAACTTATTTTACTTTTTGTAGTGTTGATGACAACAATGTAATAGTTGATTACAACAATGTAGTTTGACGAGAACTAAATTTAAGATTTTTTTAATCCCGGTTGCACCAACGTAACTTAAATTTTAAGCATTACTTAAATATACTATATTACATCGAAATGAAATCTCAAATGAATTATTGTAAGTATATCGCTATCAAATTTCGATTAGCATTTCTTTGTTTAAGGGTCTCATAAAATTTAAGTCTTGTTGGTGCAATTGGGTATAAGTAGTGTCAGATGTTTGCCCTTTTGTTTTAATTTTTGTTACATGGCATTAATGATTTTTGCAAAATTGTTATTATTGTTTTCAACTATTTTTACGGTTCCGGAAATTGAAATATTAATAACAATAGCATATTCGGAAGCAGTGTTTTTTCTGTAGCAAAAACCTAATTACAATTTTTCTGTAAAATAATTAGGGGAGCAAATAACTGCACATTAAGATTTTACCATTGAAACCCGTATGCTGCGTCGTCCAATTCACCACCCTGTATTTATATATATATATATATATATATATATATATATATATATATATACAGGCTGTCCCATAACTTCAGGTACATATTAAAAGGGCATATAGTTCTTAATGTCCTGATTACGGAACAAAAAGAATTTTTTCAAAATTCAAAAATTAGTTTTTGAGGTTTTTGAAGGAAACACTTTTGGGACACTGGTTGAATAGGTTGTGTGTTTTTTTCATTACATACACATCTCCCGAACTTAATTGGTGTGACAAAGCTTTACGTAATCGCATAAATTAATTTCATTGTTAAATTATTTTATGTAATAGTTATAACTAATTTCACTATTCCAAATATTATAGTATCCAGGGGTACAAAAAATGTTCTTCTTAAGCAAACTACCCTTAAGTATAGGAATTTTGAAAAAAATCTTTTTGTTCCGTAATCAGGACATTAAGAACTATATGCCCTTCTAATATGTACCTGAAGTTATGGGACACCCTATATATATATATATATATATATATATATATATATATATATATATATACTTATGCTATAGTACGTTTAGTACCCAGTCATCTCCTAAACCCATCCCTCTGAATTTACCCAACGACTTTCCAACGAAGATCCGATTTTCATGGCTGTAATGCTTTCATCTTAACCTCAACAAGTAGTAAGTTAAATATAATAAACTTGTAACCATTGTTTGTACAATATTGTAAAATAACATCGTTGTCATATTGTTTATAGTGCCCCGATGAAGGAATAAATTATTTTCCGAAAGCTTGGCAAGAACTTAAAAGAGTGTATTGATTTAAAAAATTCCATCTCCTTGACTGCTACACCGTTATCCATTTAACTGTTATCTTAACTTATCAGTCGAGATCACAAATATATATATATATATATATATATATATATATATATATATATATATATATATATATATATATATATATACCTATTGCCGAGTGTGCCAATCTGCTTTGTACACAGATATCGGTAATGATGAAATATTTGCGCTTACCAGGCGACACCTCACGGGCACTTATTGCTGGCGTTTTGTGCCATTTAAAATGTCGGTCGGGATCGAACCCGGTTTCCCAGATTCGCGATGACACTCAGGCACGTGACCACGAGACCACAAATGATAGTACGATAGGTACATTAGGGTATTGTATTTTTCTAAAAAAAAGAATGTTATTGTTTAAGACAATATAATAAATACATATTTTTCTTTTATAGATCAACCAATTTTGTGGTCATAGTTTTCTGAAAATAATTACCTCGTGAACTAGAAACGTAAAAGTTATAGAATCTCAATCCAAATCGTATAAGTAACTAAATAAAACTAAAATGACAGAGTGTATATAAAAGAAATAATTTATAAATCATTGTATTTTAAAAATTTGAGAGCGGATAGAAATAATGAAATTCCTTCTTGGAGAATGATAATAATATGCCATAATCCTCCGTATGAAGGAAAATCTGTAAAAATACTTTTGGTAATCGTAATCCTCCCAATACCTCAGGATTAAAGTTCGCATTTTCTGCAAATTTATTCCTTAGGTGGATCGTCGTCGCATTCGCGTTCACCGACTCATATTAACGGTGTCTGCGTCTGATATTAGGACGCATATAGCACTAAGTAAAGCCATTAATATTCAACATTCGCAAACCGAGCCGTAGCCGTAGCGAAGTGCTGCGGAACTTACAAGCCACTAGCGATGAGTTAGTTCGGAGTAGAGCTATTATTGGCTACACGGTAGATAAGTGAGAATAATAGCTGCATTTGCCAACCAATCACTTGCGGGAATTTATCAACGGGGACAAAGTTTCAAAAATTACCTAATATGATACGTGGAACAATTATGAGCAAGAGAAGTGCAAGTTTTAAATGATCATACCGTTATCACAATTAATTATTTTTGTTTACCTTTCTCGTGTTATCGAAAGTATTCCCGTAGCATTTATTTTGAATACATTGATCAACTTATGTTGTAAAAATGAACAATGTAGTTTATAGGGAAACTTAAAACTTTATATGAATTTTGAAAATATTTTAAAAACTGAACCCAAAGATCTTTTAAATTTGGAGTCGGTCACCGCCATGTGGTTGAAGATGGTGGACGATTTTTTCGTCGTTTATAAAAAAAATTTAAAACTTTTTGGGTTTGGTTTATATTTTCCAAACTCATATAAAGTTTTTCGCACTCCCGAGACTAAAGAGCGATTCTAATCACTCATTTCAGGGACTAAAGTTCAAATTCAGTCCCAGAGGTATTAAATATGAAAAAATCCCTGGGGGACTAAAGTAAAAATAAACAAGATGTTTCCATAACATCATATAGTTACTCTGATTTATTTATTTGTATCTGCACTACATTTTGAGCAGGAATTGAGTTTAAATTTGAACAAAATTTTTGACATTTGTATTGTCAAATTGTAAGATTAATTTCTTTTACACTAATATGATTCCATTTGATACGGGAGTGCGAAAAATAGCGTAGATACCACAGGACTAAAGTGCATTCAATTCCTCAGGTGATTATTTCAGCCACAGGATTGAATATGCACTTTAGTCCCTGAGTATATATTTACGTTTCCCTATAAACTACATTGTTGTTTTAATCCCTCAAATGAAGTTCACCCATTACTCGCGATTGAGGGTTTTGTATACAAAGGACGACCTATAAAAAAAATTAATTTTTACGACATAAGTTGATTAATGTATTGAAAATAAATGCTGAAGATGGGAAATGGCCGTCCAATATAAAAAAACACATGTAATTCTTACCAAGAAATTATTATCTACACCCTACCTCTAGAAGGCGGCATCTAGCTTGCACCATAAAATATATCCCGAGGTACCTGAGCACCATAACTTTTATATGTTGCAAAATTTTAAAAAATACGCGGAGAAAAAATGTTTAACTTTTGCAATATTTTCTTCTCGCCATTATGGCGTACATAACATCTACAACGTGCGAATTAGGTCTCGACATACATGCCCAAAACGTGTTTCATAGAAAGAGATAGAGGTAAAACGCGGCCACCTCTTTATGTTTACATTTGACACTTGACAATTTAATTTCTGTGTTTATCGTATTTTCTAGGTTTTACATTTACATATTTAAAATCAAATAATTTACATTTGCGGTTTGACATTGAATTTGACGTTTCAATACCAAATATAGAAGACATAGGTTCATGTTTTCATTTCAAACTAGCGCTCGTAGCGGACAACTACGGCGAACCAAAGATGCCGCATACGTCATCGTATTGCGGGCGATTTAACTAACGATAAATTTAATATCGTGTGTATAAAAAATACGCCATACTTTATTAATTTTATTGCATTAATAGTAATAATGCAGGCATGTGGAAAATCATTGCATTTCAACAAAACTAAACTCCCTTCTTATACTTGTTATAAAAATACAAATTGTTTAATTAATACTACTAAATATGAACATTTTTTTAGGGGTAATTGAAATAGATTTAAAATTGTCCAGCTGTACAAGAGCCGGATCCGATTACAAAAAATATAAATGAATTAACCGTTAATCGCTTAAATCTATTGGGCGTAACCGTTTATTTCGATTAATCGATTAGCCGGTTATTGCGAATAACCGGGTAGTTGGCTATTTTGATTAGTCGACTAAGTTTCAAGTATTCTGTTTACTGATTTTTGCAGTTATAATGGAGTAACTTTTACTGAAATTTAATGAAATTGACAAAAATATTAATTCATAATACTTATTTTACATTTGTCATTTTTATAGTCAATTTTAAGAACTTGGCCACGTTCTTGAAATTGAACTTAAAACACTTGCATTGCACTTGTCAATTTTTGCGTCAATTTTAAGTTCTTAGTAGGCCGCTGAATAAGCTGGAAGTAGAGCATGTAAATTTAATTTTATGACTGTTACATGTCAATGACTTTTGATACTTTAATATGAACAGAATTGATGAATGTAAACGGTTCTCTAGAAATTGGTAAATTTATTGCACAATTTCAAGTTAATGTATCGAACTTGGCCAATTTCTTAAAATTGACAGAAATATTAACAAATATGAAAAAGGCTCAAGTAAATTGTTTTTGTTTTAATAAGATACTCGTATATGTATTATAATAACCGGTTAACTGGCTGTTGTATAACCGCTTTTTCGTTAATTGGTTAACCGGATAACCAGTGGGTGATCGCGTTAAACCGGAGGGTTGCGATTATTCGGCTCACTTACTATTTTCAAAAAGACCCTGTTTAAATGAGGTTTTTTTTTTAAAAAAAATTGATTTTATACTATTCATGTTTAAATTAAAACTATTCCTAATTCTATTTATTTACTGAATCTCATATTATTTCAATAAACCTAAGCATCTGTCTGCTCTGTTTAAGTTGTTTGTTTCATTTTCATTGTAATCTTACGCTAACCTAATCTAAATTTTTACATGGAGAAAACCAAGTTCGACGGGATAGTTAACTGTACGAAAATAACGGAGGATTTTTTGAAAATTTATTATTTATTTAATATCGATGACAAATGAAACAAAATTTCGGCGGGCAATCCACCTTCTTCAGGGTAGGTAATGTCAAGATAATAATGTGAAAAAAATCTGATGTGGCCAACACAACACCTCCCGCTATTTAATTTTCATTAATTTAAATATAGATACTTAATATTTAGTTATACTAGAAACTGTATTAAAATTCATTCCATATAACTATGGTTCTATTTACTATTTTCTTTTTAAAACGTTACTATTATTAAATTGAAATTAGTTCTTTGACAGTGACATTTATCTGTCAGTTACATACATTTGAGATATGAACTGTCTAATCAAGTAATTGTGTTTGTTTAAAGCGCAGGCTCTGTGATTTAAATTATAGATAATTTTATAACTTTATTCATAAAAAATATAGAAAAAGTATTAATGCAAACCGATAGAAAATTTAATAATCATTAATTTTTATAACATAAATCTCGAAAAAATAACATTATAGGTATTTTTCGAAGAAAACCTATTTTGAACTTCAAGTAAAGTGCCATTTCCGGTTATCTGATTTCCACCAAAATCTAATGGCTTCTTTTCATATTAGAATAAAGTATAAATACAAGGTTTCAACATTTTCTGAATGATAGTATTTGAGTTAGAGCGTAAACAGGATTCACACACGCACACACACACACACACACACACACACACACACACACGCATACGCAGACGCATATGCAAGTACACGCACACGCAAGCACACGCACACGCGCTCACACACGCACATCCAGACACACACACACACATCCAGACACACACACACACGTCCAGACACACACACACACACACACGCATGCACGCACTCACACGCACACACACACATACACACACATACACACACACACATACACACACATACACACACACACACACACACACACACACACACACATACACACACACACACACACACACACACACACGCACACACACACTATCGTGAAAATGTTAAAATTGGATTCTAGGGACCTTAAAACGTCGTCATTTACCAAAATCTCGATATGCGTCTTAACAGAATCTGACGTAAATAGGATGACGGATAATCAAAATTTATTGCTCAGTATATTTTGATTGCCTTTAGAATCTGCTTAAACTTTAAACCTTAAAGAGCACATACTGAACCGTACCACTCATAGCTGTATTTTGGATTAAGCTATTATAAGCACGAAAGCACGACATTGTTATCATAACATTGAAACTTTGTATCATCGTCCATTGTTGTATCATAACATATATTCCCCGTTAGAAACATAACCTTCATTTTAAACTCTCCTCGTGCCTGGTCCACATAACCTCAAAGCAATTTGTGCAATATCCTCAATAGAACGCAGCGAAGCGTCCATAGTATAAGCTACATCGTATCGTCTATCGCGTATCTTGTAGCAGTGCAGCTAAATCTTGTTACCAGTCAGCCACTGACGGCACGGCACGTGTATGATCTCTGTGGTCCTATTCGCGGATGCATCTCAGTTTACCTGATATTCTTGATCGTCTTAAACCGAACCTTAACCTCATAAAGGTAAATCGCAGCAATCGTGACAGACACTACAAGATGCACAGGATTATGAGATATATTATTGTTTATTACATGCAATTAGGTAGTTAAGGAAGAGGATAAGGACACAAAATGGAGGATGCAAAATAGGGGAATGTTTTGGAACGTTATGGAGAAGATAATATTAAATAATTATTGAATCGCTTATTATCTAAATTGAAAGTTTGTAAATTCTTAACTTGGAATATTATTTGCTCTTAAATTATAAACTCATTTTAAATTATTTATAGCGAACTAAATAGAGACCCACTCTGGCTTTGCCTGTGAGAAATTTTGAATTTATCGTCCAAAGTTTTGTTTAACTGGTCTCCTTGTATACAGGGCCGTCTTAAGTTCATAAGTAGCCCTAAACGTCAGAAGATGGGAGTTTCTAATAGCGTTTTCCATAAATATATTTAGTATTACACTTAGTGCATCTAATGACGCCATGCCCGGCACCGGCACCAACGCAAATAGTGATGCACGACGAGGCGAGAGTACTTTCGCATTTCGTTTCGTCTCGTTGCATTATGCGAGACGAGATCGAGAGCGAGATTGCAGTTTAAAATTCGAGGCGAGATCGATATAACAACTGCGAGAAGCGAGAAATCTCGCGATAAAAAGTATTTGTAACTTTATAGCTTTGATTCATAAATTCAATGAAAAATGCACCGTACAAGGAGTAACGCTAATTTATGCATAGAACACGTAAATGTGAAAATTATATGAATTTACAATATTTTTTTGAGTCTATTTAGAGTCAATTAGTATCGGTCTCTAAGCGAGAAAATGCAAAAATAAAGACAAAATCGGTATTGCATCTAATAGCACTAGTTTTCTCTAATATTTCACCTCAGTTAAAACCACGGTTAATAAAACTCTTGTCGCCCCTGAAAAGTAAAGGATGTTATATTAAGCGTCGACGGGAGCCAACAGGGAGAGAATCGGAATGATTGGTTGCCAGCGGATTACCAGTGTAGCGGTTTTTTTATGACAATCTTACTTAAATATTGGCATATATTTAATGAAAAAGTGTAGGTACTTTTAGTTACAAAAATATTTTTTTAAAGTTTAATTCGTTTTACTGATGACAGAATGTGTTCGTATTGAAATAGTTTAGAGATCACAATTTGATGATAAATTAGATATTTTAGAGGAAAATTAAATTATTTACTAACTTATCACATTTTGAATAAACATTATGTTCGTATTGAAGTAATTTGGTGACCAGAATTTAGTGTTTCGTCTCTTTATTATAGTTATACGACTACAAATACATAAAAGACGGTGCTATTGGTGCGAACTTGTCTCTTGTAGTTAAATAGTTACGTAAATACGTAGTGCGCAAGCGCTTATTTTTATAGCGAGACTCTCGTGCGAGAACGAGATGAGACCCAAAAAAATTGTGCGAGAACGAGAACGAAATCGAGATTATAGATCCGAAAACGAGGCGAGATCGATATTTTATTTTTCTCGTCTCGTCTCGCCTCGCGTGCATCACTAAACACCAATTAGCTGTCACTGTCAAATAGAGAGGTTACATAGCAATGGATATCACTACCTAAGATTCGGGCTGTGAAGATTTTTTTACGCCTATTATACACAGATATTTTATACAACTCCAAATTTATAAATTTGGCAGACTGCACTGGCAGGCAAGAACTATCGATCGTAGTAAGTGCAAGAAATTGCGCACTCCGTAAGGTTGACTTCAGTCGAAAAGTATAAATGAAACACATAAAAATAAACTATATCAAAATATCATTCAATACAATTAAATGTTATATTTTTAAGTGGACATCATAGCAGGCTCTGAAATTATTCAAAACGATATATGAAAAAAAGTGCCCCAAAAGAAGTTCAAACTAAAATACAGTATTATTTCTCACTTGGCAGTTATTTGTAAAAACTAAAACGCACAGCCTTATAAAGAATGAAATCAGAATTGACATTTGAATTGTGATTGTGTTAACCGGTTTTGACTATAATGCCTTGTATCCAATAGAATCACAAGAATCTATCAAAATTCTTTCGCTAGACTATAATTAACCGACTTTGAATGTCATAGTTCTCGAGATTACAATTTTGGATACGTTATGCAGGACATTCTGTAAATTAATTTGTGAAATGTTGAAAACTTTGTTGTTTCCGGTACAAAAAAATCTGATGTGGGCAGCACATTACCTTCCGTCAGTTCCATATATTTTGTAGAAATTCCATACAGTTCCTTGCACAAGATTCCATATTTCTACTACATTACCTTCTGTCAGTTCTATATATTTTGTACAAATTCCATACAGTTTCATGTACCTAAGAGATTCTATATTACAATTAGCATTTTTTTAAATATTGTAGCGGTTTCCATGGTTATACCAAAGCTAGCTGCTTTATGAAATTTAATTTTTTTTTATATAATTTTTTAACTCTACATCCATTGAATATGAAACGTAAAATGTAATCAAATCATATAGAGAATAAAATATTCTTTAATATTTATAATAACATTAAATATGGAATTTAACAGTGTTTTTTTTAAGAAAAACTGTTAAAATCTTCAAATTAGGGTACTTTCGGTTGACCAATTATAACCAAAATCTAATCATCTCTTCACATGGCTGTAAAGAAAAGGAATATGAAAAAATTATAATTTTTTGAACAGTAGTATTAAAGTTATCGGATCCGAAAAAATCGTCACACACACACACACACATACACACACACACACACACATACACACACACACATACACACACACATACATACATCATCGTAAAAATAGTAAAATCTTATTCCATGGACTCTAAAACGTGCTTATTCATCAAAAACTCACCAACGAATTTTTTGCCGAAGAGAGTACCTTCCTTACCTAAAAGTGACGGAAGGTAAAAATAATTAAAAGGAAAATATTTAAACTGTTTCTCCAAAAATAAAAATAAAATCTTCCTAAATGAACCTCTCCGTAAATAAAAACTCATATTTAAAGAGTTGAGATTACACATAAAATATGTATACACTTCCTCCGTTTCTCTCGCAAGCGAAATTAAAATACTGCATTAGTAATTAGATATAAGTAGCCGCTTTAATATTAAAGCTGGAATAGTTAATTTTTAATATATCCTGCATCGCTGAGACCGTCTTTATTTTATAGTAACTTTAATTGTGTTACTTCGTCTTTGTAATATCTTGATAGTACAAATAAAATAAGATAAAATTTTAATTTTATTCCAAGTTACAAAGAAATTTTAATTTCCCATTTGCTACTTTTTAATTTAATATTACGAATACTTATTATTAAGTATCTTAAAATGTTTTATTACCTACAGAGCACCTTACTAAATATTTTCAAAACATCTCGAATTTTTAAAATAATAGATTTTACGACACTATTCCTTTTTTCTTTCAATTTCAGAAAAAGTAAATTCTAATTCAGAAAAAGTAAATTCGATTTCGGAAAAAGTTAATTTTAATTTTAGAAAAATATTATCAATTTATCAATTAACATTTTCTGAAAATGAATATACCTTTTCTGAAATTCAAGTTGAAAATGTACCTACATAACTATTTATTTCTAACTGGATACGAAATATAATGTAATATTGTGTAAATTTTACCTTAGTGGACTCTGGGCAATATAATTTGGACTGGACCTGTGCTAGACAGTGCACTTGATATCTGTAAAAAATAAAATTCAAATAATTAACAAGAATTTTTTTTGTATATTTCTTATAGTTCCAAATCTATCACAATACAATTACAATACTCTACATATAAATTTTTTTATTTAATTAAAATTAAAAACAAAATATATTTTATGAGCTATTCTATTAAACCTCAGTTTGTTGAATGTTTTTATTGGTTTTTATTTAAATATTTACATTGCTACAAACAAATTATACATCATTATTACTACGTTTACATGCAGTTTTGAAAATGGTTTCAGTTTTCAGTCAAAATTATGCAAAACTGTTTACATGCAATAATTGTCAAACCAAGTTTAAAAATTGATTTTAAATCAGTTTCAGCGCATGCGCATTTAGCTGAAGTGACAGATCCTATTCACTCCAAATACTTCGTTTTGCTATTATTCCAATTATTTTTTATACTTCGTACCACTACGCACTAAAACTACACAAATGTCAGTATATTTGAAGGGTAGTAACACAAAGCGACAGAAACGTTATGCTCTGTACGCATGCGCAGTATCGAAACTGAATTTAAGTGTCTACATGAGTAGTTTTGAAACTAGTTTTCAAGTCCAACCCATGAATTTTAGTTTTGGTTTGAGATAATTCAAAACCGTTTTGACACTGTATACATGGCATTTTCAAAACTGAAAACGATGTAAAAACGGTTTCAAAACTGCATGTAAACTCAGTATTTATTCGGAAAACTGGAATCTATAGTTTAGTAATACCTATTACAGTTGTTTTTAAAGTTTTCTTATAAAATTTTTATAAAAACCGCAGATCGTACATTCACTTCTAATGAAATGTACCACACCAATCTCCCGAAAAGTACGTACCTACAGTTTTCGCCTCGCAGTTTATAGCGTTTTCAGCTTACACAGTGCAAGTGCGCACTGAGTGCAACATATCACGTGACCACACTGAACGAGTTCTACCCTCATTCGCCATATTTGCACTGACACTATTGCACTTGCCTAGGGAGTCAGTGCACAAAAGTCGCACTGAGCCAGTGCACGGTGCAACTTTTTCTTAAGCTGAAAACGCATCAGCTGACTAATTTTTGCACTCAATGATAAGCTGAAAACGTTAAGTGCAAAAAGAGCGCACCAGTGTGCACTCGACTTGTAAGCTGAAAACGCTATTAGAGTTTAGATAGAAATTTATTAACGTATTTACGAAAATAATAAATAAATATTGCATCCATCTAAACTAAGTGTACCAATTTACTTTTTTTTACATATCTATAAATGAAATCAAAAAACGAACATAAATAATTTGTAAAATGTGCAATATTTCTTCGAGGACTAATTGTTTGACGCAATATTACATATAATTGTATAACGTGATACTATGATATAATCATGTCATTATTGGCTCTGCATTATCAATAAATAATGTTGTATTTGTATTGCTTTGTATATACCTTTGTATTGGACTTCTGTTTAAAACTAATGGGATGTATTGACCCAGGAAAAAGACTGGGTGGATGGTATGGTATTTTGAAATTTATAAAATCAAAAATCATCTTAGGAATACGTACGTTATAATCGTACATTATAATGTAACTAACATATATAATATTTTAGAAAATAAAAATCCGTTGCGAAAGGATTAAGGGGAGAAAACACTGAATTTTTGTGCTAATTGAAAAATGGAAATAATTTTCAACTTTGATTTCATTCCCGAGCTAACAAAACCGCAACCGATCACAAAAGGCACTCAGTCATGCGACTCCAAATATAACAAATACAAAACAATTATTATAAATATAAGTTACACATATGGTTGTACATACAAGCTTTTGATAGATTCGGCCTGTGAGTTCAGGCCTGTGCCAAACGTTATTGTGGTTTAAACTCTGATTTCTAACCTGTGTTAATGTCAATATTGTATCACCGAATAGTCGAATTGAAAATTTGGTAAAGTAGAAAATGAATTATAATATTATAATATTCCAATACCGAGATGACGTTAAGTACGTATAAAGCAAATATAGACTATGTTTACACGTATAGCAAAAAAGTACTTTGACTTGACTTTGACTTTCAAAAGGCGACTTTTGCCGTTGTGTAAACACTCTCGCCTATTACTTTTCTTCCTGAAGTTAAGTCCAAAATAGAATAGACTTGACTCATATAAGTGACGTTTAAAAAGTCGTGTGAACCAACGAACGAAACATACTTTACTTTACTAACAGTGACATCTAGTTTTCATCCACAAATTTGTAGGAATTGGATTTTTAATTACACAATTTTGTGTTTTATATCTGAATTTAAAATTTTCACAAATTTTTAAATATTTTATACGATTATTTTTTAGTCTATTTCGCATCCAATATTGTTGCTGCAGTTATATTATTTTAAAATATCGCGCTTAAATTTAGTAACTGTAGTTTACTATCCCTTTTTTCTATAAATAATTTATTCTTAATTATGATTATATGATAACAGTTAAATAGGTAACTTACATCACACGTATTATAACCAAACTTTACTTTGCTGTCAAAGTCAAAGTTGAGTGAAGGACAAGTAACAAACGTAAAGTCAAGTAGATTTGACCCTTATGTGTAAACGCACCATTAAATTGGCTTTTCATAAGTCGCCTTTTGAAAGTCAAGTCAAAGTAAATTTTTCTCATACGTGTAAACGTAGTCATAGCTACATTTACAATCACTTTAGACTCTGCTTAATATGCACTTGCAATAGAAATTGTGCCGCTTATAAATTATAAATTTATGGTATTTACAACCCCTTTTATCTTGTTCCTGAAATTAAGGTAGACTTTGTAAGGTTTAAGCCGAAATACAATCCGAACGTGAAGTGCGCGTAGGTTCGGATTCAATATTTTCGTTTGGATACATGGGAATGGAAAAAAAGCCAGCATGAAATTGTGCTGGGTTCAAATTTGATTATGAATGTACCTTAAGTTACTAAAGACAGACGCATAACCCATACCTACGTGAACTTTTCTTGAATATTTTACTTAAGCTGTAGTGTGACTTGGTATAATTGCAATGGAAATGTATGTGTGAAAATTTGACACTTTACTTGTAAGCATTTTTTACAACTTCTTATTGAACTATAAGATTCTGGAACTTCATGCGTTCAAAGAAATTTGAACGTTCGATATTCAAACCATCATCAAAAAAATCCAAGTTGGGTCATGTTCTAAATATTAAAGTCATTTACTTCAAATTTTAGTTACTTTGCGGGATTATTTCATCCTAGGTTACATACACTGTATTTTGTAATAAATGGCATATAGATTTTTTTTTATAAATGTCATATTAGTTTTTGTTTTGACTAAATTTTATAATATTTTCAGTAAAGAAAATCTGATGTGGACACCACATGACTTCCTTGTACGCAAGACCAATATGAAGTATAGACCCAATTATAACGCACGTATTTGACGTAATTTGACATTAACATATATTTTTTTTATTTTTTGTCCTAATCCATAGCAAGCTTCATTATAAACACCAAAATGTATATACGTTTTAAATTTACATATCTCGCTTCTACAAAGGGCTAATTTAATAATATTTGATGTGATAGATGCAGAATTTAATTCTCTAAAACTCTTATTTGAAGCATTTATTTCTAAAATCAAAATGAAACCATTTTATTCAAGAAAAACTGTTAACAACTTCAGGTAATATATCACTTCCGGTTAGCCTGTTTTAACCAAAATCTACTGTTATTTCAATTGACATAAAAGTTTTGGATTATATTTTAAAATAGTTTTTCATTAAAATCTATTATAGGCTTCAAATAAAGTACCATTTCTGGAAATTATGTAATGACCAAAAAAGGAGGTGCACAACTAGAAGTTAGTCCTAAATATAAAATTTCAACTTTCCACGGCTTACCGTTTTGAGTTATGCGAGATACGTACGTACGTACGTACAGACGTCACGACGAAATTAGTCAAAATGGATACAGAGATGGTCAAAATGGATATTTCCGTTGAACTCTGAAAACCGAAATTTTTCGCGATTACAATACTTCCTTTACTTTGTACAAGAAAGTAAAAATGAACGCGCAATACACAAGAGATAAGCTAAACGACAAACGCGCAGATGAAATGTCAAACTAAAATAAAATGTAATTATGTAGCCCACTTATAAGCAAATAATGTTCATATAATTTGACCGTGTAAAACGTAACTATTTGATCAATAATTATGTTGTAAATATTTGTCTAACATAAGTTAAATTTATTTGATCATCTAAAGCCACCTTTATATTATTCTTATTCCAAATCAAAATATAAATTTTCAATTGACATATTCTGCTATCTGTTAACATTCCACGACATCTGTCAACATGCATGATCGAAATTCAATTATTGAAACATTGGAGACAGACAGGACAAACTATTCCATGTTTCGCGAACGGTTACAAGGTAGTAAGCATCGGGGAATGACAGTTTATGTTAGGGTTGTAACAGTAGCAGTCAAGCTCACCATGGGGTCTTTATTACAAGACATAAATCATAGCAGATATGAAACTGTAAATACACGAGCATTAACATCGCGAATTAATTCGGTGTTAATTTTGCAACAGTTACATTGTATGTTACATACATAAAACGGCTTTTCAGAGTTTTTACTCTACCGTTTTTTACTCGGTTTTTAAATTGTGTTTGCATGGAAACATTAAAATATTATTTTGCGGCACACAAAAAATAAGGGTGAAAGTTATAATATTTATTGTTTTAAATTGAAATAATTTAGATAGTAAATAAAAATTACAAAAACTACAGCAAATTTTTACTTTTTGTACCTATAACGACGCTAGAGAGTATAAACTTGGTAAAAATCAACATAGCGACGATCGAGTAATATGACTGTCTTCTTAATAAGCCTAATGAGCCGGTTTCACATTTTTTTAAAAGTAATTTAAATGAAAGTTTTTGAAATATTTTTCATAGTAATATAAAAAATAATAATTTATTGTTATTTTCGTAAATAATTAAATGAAAATATTGGCGCCAGACATAGTGATGAAAAACAACCCCCCCACTTCTGTGATGTCGGAGCACATATAGTACGTCATTCATAGCCAATAGGAAAACAGTTTATATTATTTATGTAAATAAAAGTAGGCAATAATTTGTCATATGTTAAACTGTATGTGCTCTGACGTCACA
Source organism: Harpalus rubripes (assembly GCA_963082715.1). Taxonomy (NCBI): domain Eukaryota; kingdom Metazoa; phylum Arthropoda; class Insecta; order Coleoptera; family Carabidae; genus Harpalus; species Harpalus rubripes. The sequence continues at coordinate 26,970,681 of OY720449.1, read as the reverse complement.
TTCTGTTTCAGATCACGTGACTTTTTCGAAATATTTCACAAATTTCAATAATTAATTGTAAAATATCTAATGAATATTTCGTGATATTTTCAAATTTAAGGCTCTTTAAAGAACAACATCTTTTAAAATTTAGTAGGTAGGTACTTAGAAATCATGTAAAAATTCTTGCAACAGCCCTATTAAAAAAAGTTAAGACTGGTTTATTGACGAATATATAAACTGTCTCATTGAAGATAATTTTTATTTAGTGACTAAGTTTTATATTATTGCAATGTTACACTTTTTTCAATAAAAATAAGTAAAAAGAATGGGTGTTACACTCAAAATTGGGCCAAGATAATTTTTTTGAGATTTTTGTAATTTGAAACCCCAGGTCGATATAATATTTCATTCCCGAGATTTTTGAATTCAAAGTTTGATTTGAATTTTCTATAAAAATGGATGGAGTACAAACCTGACGATTTCTCCATTCGATTCTATGAAAAAAATCTTAATTATTTTATACTGGTTCAGGGTTTATAAGCAAAAGTCTGAGATTTCTAGAAAATTGTAAAAAATATGTTTATGTTATTTATGTAAATAAAAGTAGGTAATAATTAGTCATACGTTAAACGGTATGTGGTCTGACGTCACATTCTGTTTCAGATCAAGTGAATTTTTCAAAATATTTCACAAATTTCAATAATTAATTGTAAAATTTCTAATGAATATTTCGTGATATTTTCAAATTTACTGCTCTTTAAAGAACAATATCTTTTAAAATTTAGTACTTAGAAGTCACATAAAAATTCTTGCAACAGCCTTATTAAAAAAAATCAAGACTGGTTTATTGACGAAGATATAAACTGTTTCAATGAAGATAATTTTTATTTAGTGAATAAGTTTTATATTATTGCAATGTTACTCTTTTTTCAATAAAAAATAAGAAAAAAAGAATAGGTCTTACACTAAAAATTGGGCCAAGATATTTTTTTTGAAATTTTTGTAATTTGAAACCCCAGGTCGATATAATATTTTATTACCGAGATTTTTGATTTTAAAGTTTGACCTAAATTGTCTATAAAAATGGATGGATTACAAACCTGGCGATTTCGCCATTTGATTCTATGAAAAAAAATCTTAATTATTTTTTACTGATTCAGGTTTTATAAGCAAAAGTCTGAAATATCTAGAAAATTGTAAAAAATAAGATTTTTCAGATTTTCTGGGGTTTTCGTTATTTTTTAACTAAAAGTAAATCAGTAGCTGAAAATTCATTGAACATGGTCCATTTACGAGTATATTGTTTATCACTTTGAATGATAAAGGTGCCAATTTTAGGTTATGTTATACGGGATGGTCGACGCAGCATAGTGGTTTCAATGGTAAAATCTTAATGTGCAGTTATTTGCACCTCTAATTATTTTAGAACAAAATTGTATTTAGGATTTTTGCTACAGAAACAAATACTGCATCCGAATATGATATTGTTTATAATTTTTCAATTTCCGGCCCGTAAAAATAGCGGAAACAATAATAACATTTCTGCAAAAATAATTGTTGCTGTGGAATAAAAATTTAATAAATATCACAAATTAGCAAATGTGAGACAGGAATTTTACAACATATTGGGACATTATTTAATGGAAAACGGAGGTTTGTTTGAACATTTGCTGTGAAATGTTATTATTATAAATTCATATGTTTGTGATCGTAAAATAAAAATCCTTTTTCCCAATACATTTTATGTTTTTTAATTTAGATAAGTTTAGAGTCGTATTCATCTATTCATAGTTATAATATTAAATTTCGTTCTCTTCAAACTGCATTGTTGTAATCAACTATTACTTTGTTGTCATCAACTACAATAAAGGTGTTTTCTTTTTCCTTGTTTTGTGAATAAAACGTCAAGAATATGACAAATGTTTTCCATTTTTGTTTAAATTTTTGTTCCATGGCATCAATGATTTTTGTAAAATTGTTATTATTTTCGATTATATTTACGGTTCCGGAAATTGAAAAGTTATAAACAATAGCATATTCGGATGCAGTATTTCTGTCTGTTGCAAAAACCTAAATACAATTTAGTTCTAAAATAACTGTACCTACATTAAGATTTTAGATTGAAAATGAAAACCATCCTATATATGAGTTTACTTATATACAGTTTTAACCCAAGTTTGAAGCCGAACATCTAGGGAACGAAAAATTTCAACCATCAGTCTGCTGGCGCAGTTTTTGTTTATTTATTTGTTTGTTTATTTAATTTTTGTCGGTATCTCTAAAACGAAGAAGAATTGACCCATAGTTTATGTGAAATTTTTACTGTGAATGGGCCCTATTCTCTAACTCGGTAGTTAATTTTTACCACTGGTTAAAAGTTTTATCCAATAGATAATGATTTGACAATTAAAAATCTCTTTTTTGCTATATGTCAACATACTTTATTGGTTAAAAAATTTAACCAGTAATTAAAAATTAACCACTAAGTTACATAATAGGCCCCTATATGACCCCTAGAATACATGGTTAAAGTTTGTCGGTTATGTTAAGGTGGATTTATGCTGACTACTTTTTCTTTTTCTTTTACTTTATAAAAGTTAAATGTGTGTTAATATATGTACTGCTTTAAGTGCACACTTTTAATTTTACTTTAAGACCTTAAGTTGACCAACATTCAACTTAAGACCGTTAAAGTAAAAGAATATAACCATTGCGCATGAGCTCCACTTCACTAACGTCGGCGTGTTGTGTATTTTTGCGTGTAGGTTTTAGGTTATGCAAACGAAAAATCAGTAAAGAACAACATTGTATATTATAAGACTTAATTCAAAATTATCTCCAATGATAAAACAGATATTTTATTCAAGGATAAAGTGGCCAAAAAGAATGTTTCGAAAAGTATAGCGTCTGAAACTGGTTAGTATATTTACTTACTACATTTGCGACTATATTCCAGAAAAATCACATCTGCGCATGTGTATTAAATGCTTTAAAGTAACTGCATAAAGTACCAAACTTAAAGTATAAGTAAAAGCGAAAAGAAAAAGAAAAAGTAAAATAAAAGACTGCATAAATCCACCTTTAGAGCATTTGTTTTATTTTTTGTTTACTTGTGATTATTTAATTTTTGTCCATATCTCCAGAACGGAGAAGAATTGACCCATAGTTTAAATGAACTTTTTTAGAATGATCCCTAGAATACAAGGTTAAATTTTATCGGTTTCCTCAAGGTACACCCTGTATACATTTTAGAATTTCAGGTAAATATTTTGAAATTAAGTTTATATTCTGACGATTGCTTGTTATAGAATCCTCTCCAAATCGTGTTCGAGAAGTAGTTCCCGTGTTTCCTATAACATTCTCTCATCACGCTCCTTGGTTTCCCTCAGGTGTTCGTGCAATGTTCGCGTCCGCGTTAAACTTCCCAATCGGGACGCTCTACAATCGACACGTTTTCCACCTTTCTCTAGACTAGATAGATGGTAAATGAGGTTTTCTATTTTGGACAAATACAAACGCAAGAACATGATAAGTTTCATAAAGGGGTCAATAATATGGAGTTTATTTTGAACAAAATGCCGTTTACATTGATTAGCTATTAGTCTATTTTAAATTTTAACTTGCTGTTCGGTATAGCTTGTTTGAGTACAGAAGAAATTGCTTAGCACATTACCTCCGACCGTTTGGTTTTTAATCATATAAATAAGTACATATTTATGAATGTTGGTAAATGTATTAAGTTTGTGTCTGTCTTAAAGATGTACATAGGAGATTAACATGGAAAATCAGTTTTTTGCAATTTCCTGCTCGCCTAATTATTTTAAGCAAAAACGCGTCTAAAAAAAGTTTCAGGGCATAAAATTGAGCATCTAAATCAATAATATAAATAATGCTTTGTAACGACAGTAATTAAATATGAAAATGTCGAAAATTACGTTGAAAATAACGACAGCTATGGATTGAACAAAAAATAAATAAATGCTTGACGTTTTATCTGTCACAACTTAAGTTAACGTATTTGACGTTTCTGACAATTTGATTTGAACAAATATTGTTATTTATGATAATAGAAATATTACATTAGACTAATAAATAAAGTTAAAAATATGGATATAATATGAATTTATTATAAATTCAACATTGCGTAACAAAATTATGTATGATGCTGCGATGTACAACTATCAACTCATTTCCAATACATCATCTAGTACTTCAGAAGGAGTCTACACTTATTCCTAACACTCTTCCAGTAACGCACGTTTTCCTGTTCGTCCTTATTCTGATTACGCGGCTTACGTGTATTTTTTGAAGACACGTTAGCAGTCTTTTGTCACGAATTATATTTCAAAAGTGACGCCAATGCTTTCGGGATTTGATCTAAAGAGCTAGAAAAAAAAATCGAATATTAAGAGAGGAAACTTTTTCGTTGTTAAAAAACAATAATTAACATTTGAGCTATAGTTATGCACAGGAACACGAACACAGTATGTATGAAAAGTGACGCACGTGCTTTTGAGATTTAATTGAACCAGGAATTAAGGGTGAAAATTTTTCGGATATGACACTTTACTTGAAGCTCAAAATAGTTTTACTCCGAAAAATACCATTAAATGTTATTTTTTCGAGATTTATGTTATTATAAAAATTAAAGATTATTAAATATTCTACAGGTGGATAAATTTATAAAATTATCTATAATTTAAATCCCGGAGTCTACGCTTTAAACAAACACATCTCCTTGGTGTGTAACCATATCTCAAATGTATATAACTGACAGATAAATGTCATTGTCAAAGAACTGATCATTTCAAATTATTTACAGCAACGTTTTAAAAAGAAAATAGTAAGTAGAACCATAGTAATATGGAATGGAACTTAATACAGTTTCCAGCATAAGTAAACATGTAAGTATGTATATTTGAATTAATAAAAATTAAATGGCGGGAGGTATAGTGTTGGCCACATCAGATTTTTGTTAAATGTAGAATTAAAGTTTAAATGCTAATATTTTATTACTAACATGATAGCGAAGAATAATCAGATAATTTTCCACTATTAATTTTTGATTTGTTTTAATCCTGTCAATCAAATAGCAAAGAAAGGGCGGTTTTTTAAAAATAATACTATTTTTAATTTTAATATACGTAACCCCTCAAAAATGTTATAGCAGTAATTTTATTATTATTATCAATATTAGCATGAAACAGATTGTATTTAAAATGTATAATTGTATAACATAGTTATGCTTTTAAACTTTTACATTTCCACTTTTAAAATGTTTGTAAATTCATATTTTGTGCCTAATTTCTATGTGGTCTTTGGGATACCACAACAAAACATCTAAAATAATGTGAAATAAACAAACGTGCTTAAAGGAGCATTAAAACAATTGTACAGTATAACATGAAACTCTGTGACGTCACAAACGCTAACCGTAGAAAGAGATGGAAAGATACGCATGGTAACGACAAGAGGAGACGGGAAATACCCGGAAGATAAGAGCAGGGCAGCGGGCATCAATCATTGTTCCAGTTGCCGACGATTTTCTTTTTAGTCTTTTTTCGATCAAATTTTTGTCTGTGAATAATGCATTTTGCGTGATATTTCAACAAGAGATAAAATAAAAAGCTAACAATTAATTCTGTTTGAGGAAATTTCTAACAATGGGTGATATATTCATTTGCGGTCAGTTTTATTATTTTAAATTTATGAGAAAAGGCGAGGTTATGTTGGTACATTTGTAAATTTAATGTCATGTAATTAAAAAAGATAAAATGTTTTATAGGATGTCATATGAAATTAAAATAAGTTTTGAGATTAAATTGTCGACCCTGGTTTTGTGATTTTGATGAGATTATCCTTAGAAACTAAAGCAGATCTTAATCTTAAATGAAACCTGGATTATACTGGATTATACTCAGTAACTCCGACTATAGAATGCATAATAATAATGACCAAACAGTAAGCCATTGTCATCGTCAACTGTATTTCACTATATTCTAAACAAATTTTAATAATGACAATGATTCTCTTTAGAAAAAGTACGATAATATGGCCTCCTCTATCAATTATAATTAATTTCTTACTAATGGAACTTTGCAGCTTGGTATATAAAATGTCTAGAATAATGTGACCATGTGGCACCTTGAAAAAATCAGATGTGGCCAACACATGACCTCCCGTCAATTCCATGTTTGAAATAGCAATAAACTTTAAGTAAAGTATCACTTCCGGTTGATCGTTCGTAAACAAAATCTATCTGTAATACCAAATTTTGGATTATATTTTATTATGTTTTCCTCGAAAATCTGTTAAGAGCTCCAAATTAAGTACCACTTCCGGTTTATCATATAGGTATAGTCAAAATATAATGTTGCTTCAAATTATACACGTGTTTCAAATACCAAATTTGAGAAGTTTTGAATCATGTTTAAATATATTTTTTCAAGAAAATCTGTTTATAGCTTCCTGTAAAGTAGTACTTCCGATTTATCAATTTTAGAAAAAAATCTAACATGTCATTTCTATTAATGTAAAATTCTTATATACCAAATTTGAAAAGTTTTCGATTGTGTCAACATATTTTTCATGAAAATCTGTTCAAAGCGTCAAATAAAGTATAACTTCCGGTTTATCAATTGTCTCCAAAATCTAATATGTTCTTCCCCTTCATATAAAAGTCTTGAATACTAAATTTGACAAGTTTTGGAGTATATCATAATATATTTTACACGAGAATCTGTTCAGAGTTTCAAGTAAAGTATCACTTCTGGTTGATTAATTTTATCCAAAATCTAATACGTTGTTTCCCATGATACAAAAGTCTTAAATACTAAAATTGAAAAGTTTTGTATAATATTTTAATATAGTTTTTCATTAAAACTGTTATGGGCTTCAAGTAAAGTATCACTTCCATTTATCCAATTTTACCCAAAATCTAATCAACTCGTAACATGAATGCAGGAAGCTTAAATACGGAAAATAGATATATTTGAAAGTTTGTTATAAGAGTTTTCGTGGACGAAAATATCGTTACACACACACAGACATCATCGTAAAAATAGTAAAAACATGTAGTGGGGACCCTAATTCGTGCTTATTTACTGAAAACTCACCATCGAATTTTTGGCCCGATTACATTACCTCCCTTTCCTACGATATGACGGGAGGTAAAAAAGAGATACGAAGTCGGTAAATTTAGAGAAAAGTTGCGCCATTAGTGAGTCATTTTAGTGATTTATTATTTATTCAGTACAAATTCATAGGTTACTATATATAATGAAAATATAAATTTAGCAGTTTTTATTTTTTAAAATAACTTCCAATTACGTATGAAATAATATTGGATTTTGCTTTGCACTTCTTTAGGGCACTTTTTTTATACTTGGAAGTGGATATCAAGTTATAATGTCAAAGTAATAATTTCTAATTGGGCGTTAAGCTGCGTCCCCACTGCATCGAATTTGCCATTCGGCCCGGCCAAAAGATGTCGCATTTCAATTTTATCTTTAGAAAACCGCAATTTGTTAAATTATCGTGCCTCTTATGCCCATCTTTATCATTTTTATTATCTACTTAAGGTCCAAAGAACGATACATTTGAAATCATTGTCGTGCCGTGCAGGATTGCCAATCGGCAAAAACCAACGCAGTGGGAACGCAGCTTTATGCCCACTAAAGATAAAACTGAATACATCGTTCGACCGGCCCGAATGGCAAAACCGACGCAGTAGGACGCAGCTTCAGAAAGTTACATCATTGAGATGAAATCATGTTTTGTTATCCAACGATGTACAATATGCGCATGCTCATTTGTTTGAAACGATAAAAATACCACAATTGAAATTTATGGCTTAAAGACAATGGTTATGACATAACAATTAAACAAAATCATATTTTTAATTTAATCAGCTAAGAAACATTTTTAAAATTTTGTTTTGAATATGTTATTGCCTACTACTACTATTTAAAAATATTGTAACGTGCGAGCTAAGTATAGCGATGACGTAATCGCGCTAGCAGCCGGGCGACGTAAACAAACAAGTTGCGACGAGTTTAATTACTTTCGGCCGCCTGAATCTTTTGTGTTCGTTGTTGTTCTGGGTTCGAATATTCTAGAGCTCTCTAGAAGGTAATGGCAGCTATATAAAAGGGACGCAGCTATAGCCGAGAGTTAGTTACAAAATTACATAGTTCAGTTCCATTAGTGAAGACGGATGAGTGAAGAACCGTGAGGGAAGGTGAACTCGGTCAGTTGTGTATACAGAGGCTGTGGAGCTCAGTTGTGTATACAGAGGCTGTGGAGCTGAGTTGAGTGGATAGAGGCTGTAAGTTCTGTTAGTTGTGGAAGTTATTGAGTTTAGTAGAATAGCAGTATCACGGCAAGCATATACAGTATAGTGTCAAGTGGAGTACTCGGGAAGTTACTGGTATATTGGGATAGCTGTGGAAATGAATACTCGGTAGTGTTGACGAGTATTGGGAAGCTATAGTATATGAGGACAGTAACAGCGAGTTGGAGTGGATACTCGGCAGTGGTGTTGAAGAATTGCAGCATACGGACAGTTGGTGATACTGGATCGGACAGTTGAATATGACATAAATAAATAGTGAAATAAATAGTGATATAAATAAATAGTGAGATAAATATAGTGATATAAATATCGCGTAAACAGTCTTTAAGAGCCTGCAATAGACCGGCAGTCTAAGATTAGAACGCGCAGTAAAATAAATGAACAAGGCCGGCCGCAAGTTGGGGCGCAGCTTAGTGAGGTGACTCACTGTGAATTTCTGCGGGAAAAAACTGCTGGTGAGAGTTCACCGCAAATTAAAACGTAGTGTTATCAAGCAGTTTCGAAATGGCCAGTGTTAATGAACTGCTGATGGATTTCAGTTCAGAATCGGAATCGGAAATTGAATGTGAGGACGAAACGATAGTTTCAGCTTTTCTGATGAAGAAAAAATCAGCGAAACATTTGTATTTGGAGAAAAGAAGTCATGGGGAATTTGCTCCAACTAAAGAATTAAATAACGACAAATTTACAAACTATTTTCAGTTATCCCGTGACCAATTTAAAGAAGTACATGAAATAATAAGGAAACAAGCCTAAATTAATTTCTCTTCATTTTTTTTTTTCACAAAACACCTGGTGACAACTGAAGAAAACTGCAGCATGAGAGCTGCGTTACGCAGGGTCACGTACAGTGAATATTGACTCACGTCACCCTGCGATGAAACTTGCGAGGTACCTATCATTTCGGTGTTTCACAGAAACTATCCGTGAGTCACTCTGCGCCACCTGACCAAGCTGCTTCCCAACTTGCGGCCGGCCTTAGTTAAATAAAGTATAGTAAAATAAATAGTGTGAAAATAAATAGTCACGTGAATTGTTTAAATAAATAAATAATCTTAGTGTTTAAGTAATTAATTATATTCTTAGTCGTAAGTTAGTAATTAATTAATATTTGTTTAACCATAGTATTAATAATTTTTATTATCTTTTAATATTTATCGTTTAATAAACATCTATTTTAATTAGTAATAATTCTTTGATTTTTACACTTCAGCTTAATAAATAAAAATCTGATGTGGCCAACACATAACCTCTCGCCAGATATTTTACCTGGTTGTACGCATAAAACGAAAAATATTTTTAAATACAAATACATATATTCATGTCTCACTACAAAATAATTCTTACATATATTTGCAAAATCTATGGGATATTTTAAAATAAATTATGTACAATACATTGAAACCGCACTGTATATTATTATTGTTATTTATTTATTTATTTATTTACTTACAATAAACAAACAATTAGACTCTTCATGTACAAAGAATACGTAGTTATTATTTAGTTGCGATGGCCATTGCATAAGTATTTTTTCTGTGCATGTGTTGTTTTTGTTGTTTTTATCTATTTCACAAGGACAAAGGGACAGGGCTCTGCAGTTAAGGCGAGACAGAGCTGGTACTTGAAACGGCGCCACAGGCCTAAGTCGAAGATCTGCCGTGCACATGTGTTAAGTATCAATGGAAAATTTATGATGTTCTAGAACGTTCCACGAGCCACCCAACCACCCACTCACACCGGTGACGGGGAGGTGCAACCCTTAACCCCGAAACGCCTAAGATCGGAAGGAGGCAAGAGGGATATTTCGGTTTAAATACGGGGATAAATGCTGTATTCGGCAGTCTGGTTTCGGCCAGACTCACAGACCTTGGACCTCTGGCATGGTTGACATGTTGGGTAACCCAAGGCTCTGAACTCACCAAACTTACTCACCGACCTTGGACCTCTGGCATGGTTGACATGTTGGGTAACCCAAGGTTCTGAACTCTTACACTTGGCTTGTCCGAGGTAAGTTCTAAATCCACCGTCGACTCCGCTCTCCAATACCTACCTACTTTCCCCCATTCAGCTGCTATGGCTATGCCAGGCACGTTTGGGAACCTCCACGCTTTTCCCCCCATTCAGCTGCTATGGCTATGCCAGGCACGTTTGGGAACCTCCACGCTTTTCCCCCCATTCAGCTGCTATGGCTATGCCAGGCACGTTTGGGAACCTCCACGCTTTTCCCCCCATTCAGCTGCTATGGCTATGCCAGGCACGTTTGGGAACCTCCACGCTTTTCCTCCCATTCAGCTGCTATGGCTATGCCAGGCACGTTTGGGAACCTCCACGCTTTTCCTCCCATTCAGCTGCTATGGCTATGCCAGGCACGTTTGGGAACCTCCACGCTTTTCCTCCCATTCAGCTGCTATGGCTATGCCAGGCACGTTTGGGAACCTCCACTACTGTCCCCCATTCAGCTGCTATGGCTATGCCAGGCACGTTTGGGAACCTCCACTACTTTCCCCCATTCAGCTGCTATGGCTATGCCAGGCACGTTTGGGAACCTCCGCTATTTTCCCCCATTCAGCTGCTATGGCTATGCCAGGCACGTTTGGGAACCTCCACGCTTTCCTCCCATTCAGCTGCTATGGCTATGCCAGGCACGTTTGGGAACCTCCACTACTTTCCCCCATTCAGCTGCTATGGCTATGCCAGGCACGTTTGGGAACCTCCGCTATTTTCCCCCATTCAGCTGCTATGGCTATGCCAGGCACGTTTGGGAACCTCCACATTTTTCCTCCCATTCAGCTGCTATGGCTATGCCAGGCACGTTTGGGAACCTCCCCTACTGTCCCCCTTATTCACCTGATTTGGCTCCCTTTTTCAATTACGAGGAACTTAACTTGGACAAGCACTATATTATGATTTATTGTTGTCACAATGATATAATGAATTTTTATCTACGTGACCTAATATTGGTTGCCAATCAAACGTAATTTTGCGGGTCTCGCTGCTTGCAGCCACCCAAGCTCAAGATGAGTGCCGTATCAGCACCGAACGCTGGCATGTCCACGTTCACTTGGGTATCACTTTACAAATCACACCCCGACGGGTACGACACAGGTACTTGTCGGGATAGACAGTATGGCGACACAGTCGCATACTGTAGACGCCTCGGCTATGCCGGGCGGCCTGTACAAATGGTGAGGCCGGTCCAGCGGCGAACCAGGATTGTGTTGCTAACTCCACGCTTTCCATACAAAAAGCAGGCCGGCGGCGACGCCGAGCGTCATGGCAGTTCGGACGAAACTCCGAACTTACCAAACTTACACACTCACCTTCACTTACACAATTCCGTTTATAATTGACTATCAATATACAGGTCGAATTAAAGTATTATTTTCAATGTTGTTAATATTAAATTGTTGGGACAACCTTTTATGTGTTACTATGTTTAATTTGTTATAAATTATTTGTTTAAATTGTGTCTCGATGTCTCTCTGTACGAGGTTTTTGCTGTGGTTTCCCTCGCACGTAAGGCGAATGCCAGAGAGCGGACCTTTCCACAGCAGGGTGTCGTGTTCAAACCCTTACACCCGACCATATTTCTCATATTATTTACTATTTGCTTTCATGGTTAATTTTCAATAAATGCACAAAGATAGACAAATTCTGTCTGCTTTTTGGAGAGAACATTATTCTTTAATTACGTCAAATACCTATCCCGATTCCTCCACTTTTAACAGCTACTCTATATTACGAACCAGGTAAAGGGTTACTTATTAAAACTAAACACAACGTAGGGTAAGTACAACCTTCTATTAGACGAGGCCATGGTCAAGGTCATAGGTATAGTATGTTCCGTTACAACATACATTTTCTTTATATTCAATATCCTGAAATTTTCTTTTTCTACTTGACTTTTCTTTTTCTTTATATTCGTCATTTTTTCGCAAATTCCTTTTATATTCTATTTTACGTATATTCTTTTGCGTTGTTGACTTTTTTTTATTTTCATAATCTTTATAATAAAGGCTCATTCACAGCGACGAAATTAAGAAATATAAATAAAATTATGAATAAGACATTATGGTTGCTGTTCACATATTTGAAAATAAAACGTAAATTAATGTCAGCTGTCATTTAGTAAATACATAATTCACAAGCAATAATATCAACTTTATACCTTTTAATGTATTGTACCTAATCATATATGTAACCCTTTTTCTCAATACAATCTATTTATTGATATTTAATTTTAAATCCTTTTTCCAGAATGTAAGCTGACAGACCAAATGACAGTTGTTATGCATGTGCTTATGTTTGTGTAAAATATTTAAAGGCTCATTCACAGCTACGAAAATAAAAATAAAATTATACATAAACATAAAAATAACGATATAAACAATAGGTTCTTATGAAAATGTTCACAGCTATCGAAAATAAAAATAAACATAAGACATAAGCACAAGGATTTGCAAATGTTAAATATTTTACACAAACATAAGCACAAGCATAACAACTGTCATTTGAGCTGTCAATTTACATTCTGGAAAAAGAATTTAAACTTAATTATAAAAAAAAACCGTATTCAGAAAAAGGGTTACATATATGATTATGTAGAGTGCGTTAAAAGGTATAAAGTTAATATTATTGCTTGTGAATTATGTATTTACTAAATGACAGCTGACATTAATTTACGTTTTATTTTCAAAGCTGTGAACAGCAACCATAATGTCTTATTCATAATTTTATTTATATTTCTTAATTTCGTAGCTGTGAATGAGCCTTAACATTTGCAAATCCTTGTGCTTATGTCTTATGTTTAATTTTATTTTCGAGAGCTGTGAACACTTTCATAAGGATCTATTGTTTATATCGTTATTTTTATTTTTATGTATAATTTTATTTTTATTTTTGTAGCTGTGAATGAGCCTTAATATACAAATATTTTTGACAGAGGCATACAAATATTTTTGACAGTGACATTTATGTGTCAATTACAAACATTTGAATTTCTTGCCTTGTAGTAGTTTGATCTGAGATTTTTTACATCAAATTATTTTATATGCCTTTCTTTATCTCTAAATCTATAGAAGATATAATAATGAATTTATATTTATCGAATAAAGAATTTAACGTTCTTTAATATAAGTATTTACATAAATTTTCGATAAATAATATTTAGACGATATTTTTCTTGTAACTACTACTTCCGGTTGTCCAATTGTTACCAAAACTGACTGGACTCTTCCCATTATTGTTAGATTAAGGAATCCGTAGTTAAAAATGTCTTAAGTCTCATAGTATTTGAGATATAGTGAATCCAACATCCACACACACACACACACACACACACACACACACACACACACACACACATCCACACACACACACACACACACACACACACACACACACATACATACGGACATCATCGTAAAAATGTTATAATCGGATACTAGGGACCTTAAAACGTGCTTATTCATTAAAATCTGGATATGCGATTTTTAGCATGAATACAATACCTCTCTTGGCGAGAGGTAAAAAACGTTACAATATTGAATCCGGGATTTTGAAGAAAAATATCAATTATTTTATCTACAATCGACTAGTACACAGAAAAATTATTGAAAATTTTTTTGATAACCAATTTTAAAACTTTTTTTTTGGATTAGACTGTAAAATCTCTCAAAAAGAATGTTTGTTGCTAACGATTAAATAAATTCCCAAAATATTGTTGATAACTGATAAAATGGACTATGCACCTTGCACTTCGCTATTTTAAAATTGCCTACTAGTTCCACTAAAGTGATATTTTCTGGTTTTAAACATGTTTCTTGCTGTATCTATTATCTCTGTTGAATCTTTTCTTTTAAAATTTATTCATCGACTAGGTCGTTACAAATTAAGTTAATAAAATAACAATTTAGCTTCCAAAAAACAACTAATTCTCTTCTCCCTAAAAACGTCAAATAATAATTATCATCAAAAAACTTTAAATCTATCCTGTCTAAAGTTTCCAACTCCCATGCTATTAAGATCCATCGAAGCACGAAAAAACACTTACAAAAAAATCACTTTAAAACAACACAAGCGGAAATAACATATAAAAGGAACATTCCAACTAGAACGATTATGTCCTTCGCGGCTGCGCCGTCCTTGGAACCGTCATCAACGTCGCAGGAACACAGGATAAGAGTAGTCAGGACGAGTAGGTTATGCTAAACACAAAGGGAAGGCTCCCTAGAGACGGAGGATGTCAATGTTAATTTGTAAGTTAAAGAAGAAAGGTAGATAGAAATCTTTAATCTCTGTAGGTACGCAGTTACCGAGATATCATTCTAAATTTGGACTAAAATTTCTTTCGAAAAGAAATACCTATGTCTAGTTCCATTTGAGCTATTATTGTAGAGAATAGGGCATGGTTTTGACGTCTCTGGTTGGCTGATATTGGAGACAAGTTTACCCAATGTAATTGCGGCTACTTAAACTGGCGTTCATGCGAGCGCCATCTGCTGAATGGCTTAATTATAAATATAAATACAGTTACCCTATTTAAGACATCTATTAATAGGGTATTCTCTCATATTTTTTATTTATTCTTCTTAAAGAACAGTTATATCTAAGAGTATCTGTGAAAACCGAGTAAAAAAATCCTTTTAATAAGCGATATATTAATTTTTAAAATTAGATTTTCTTGTGTCACGTGATAGTGACGTACTAGTTGTACAGTACCAGCGGTGTGCTATCAGTGGTACATGCGGCGGCCTATCACATTCAAACATGGAGTAGGGATTTCAACTGGTCTCCCATTGGAAGGTCATCTAGTACATTAGCAAAATTTAAATGCTTTATATCTTTTGTAACAATCAATTTATATTATGATTGTTTGTTTTTTCCCTGTTGTTTACCTATCAGCACTAATATTTTTAATAAATTTTTAATATTGGTAATCCTCAGAGAATACCCTATTATTACTGTCTTGTTTAGCAGATTTCTTGTTTTTGTTCTTTCCTCTATACGTAAAGACAGTGAAAATGTGGTTATACCTTGTTCCATTTAAGCCATTTAGTATTGTAGAGAATATGGCATAGTTTTGAACTCTCTGATTGGCTGAAATTGGAGACAAGAGACAAGGTTACCCATTGTAATTGCGGCTAATTGAAACTGGCGTTCATGCGAGCGCAATCTGCTGAATGACTTAATTATAAATATAAATACAGTTATCCTATTTAACACATCCATTAATTATTACAGTTTTGTTTAGCAGATTTCTTGTTTTTGTAATTAAAGTTCTTTCCTCTGTACGTAAAGAGCTGATTAGTTTCTAGACAAGTTTGGTGAACTAGAAGTGCCTTTTGAAGACAGTGAAAATACGGTTATATCTTGTTCCATTTAAACCATTCAGCATTATTTTAGAGAATGGGTCATAGTTTGGAACTCTCTGATTGGCTGAAATTGGAGACATGAGACAATGTTGCCCAATGTAATTTCGGCTAATTAAAACTGGCGCCATTTGCTGAATGGCTTAAATGGAACAGAGTATAAATATTTTGTCAGTGTGGTAGATGTGCATATTGTGGGACTATAAATGTTATTTTAGGATCTAAGATTTTGATTGGTCTAGGCGGTCTACGTCTAGTACAAGTTTGTCCGAAGACAAATATACCTTAAGATATTTAACAGCATGGCCAACAATTTGAAAGATTGAAATTCTCTGACATTTTTATGACTTCCCTGGGGAAATTTTATTCTTTTCGGTTACATAAATTCTTATAATTCTTGTAGTTTGTTTAAATATTTTTTTCCTAAATACAATTGATCTTGTTATTAGAAAAAAAGGTAAATGGCGGAGACAAAACCTTACAAATCATTAAATGAGACAAAAATATGAAAACAATTTATAACATATTTAAAACATCAAAATATAGTACAAAAATTATTAAATTTGCTCTCCATTCAAAAAGTTAATATTTTTCCTAACAATTAATAAAATGCCGTAACAATTTCATGACATTTGCAGGCCAAATTCATTGGCTTTTCCTTGATTCTCTAATACTCTAGTGATTTCCATTGGCTACTTTTGATGTTTGATGTATCACTTGTTTTTGATTATGTAACATCAGGTAAATGTCAAAATATTTTCTCAAAAAGATACTGTCATGGCAAACCGATAATGCATTGAAATTTTATTCATTCGTAAAATTAATAACCAAATTAATTCTTGATGAACAGCGAGTATTTTTAATGCCCAGTGTAAATTAATGTCAAAAAATATAAAAATAATAATGGAATCTTTTAAAAATATAAACTATAACTGTTATACATAGGGAAGCTTTCTTAAGTTACTATTTTAATACAGTATAATTATTTCGAAAGTAGTTGTTCATCTCTCGTTTTACATCACTCAAGAACTTCTTAATCATTTAATGTATTAAATCAACAACGTATGTAATAATCTTAACTAAATCCGAATTCCGTGTCTTCGGTGTGAACCAAGGGTGGCAGTTGTAAAAACTTTGACCCGATTTCCCGTTTCACGGCTCCTCCAGGAAGCGGGAGGAACAAACAGCTTCCCGCATTTATATTCCGGATAAACACTCCAGGCTCCAGGATAACCAGCGGTAAGTTTGACACGTTCCCACGTCACAAGACAGAGATGGAGATAAATCGCTAGAAAAATGGAGTCCAGGGTATAATACTCTGTCAGGATTCTAGAATGGAGAAGTCTAGATTCGAGAATATCAAATAGTCAAGGAAGATTGTTTTTATAAATATATCATCACAGCTTGGGGCGCCAAATTGCTTTTATTTACAGACACAGATTTCGGTAATAATGATATACCGGGTGTCTTAGGCCGACCGACACATGGGGGATTAAAATATGTGAAATCAGTTAATTGTGAATTGTATCTCCCTAGTGTAAGCTGAAATTTTGTATACTTATTGGAGGATATTAATTCTACGGTATAAAGTCCAAATTAGTAAATTTAAATGTGCAATATTAGAAAAAATTAAGAAAATTTGTAGAATTTCCAGGATTATTGTTCGTATACCGGACAAAATGCTTACTAAGTAACAGAAAAAATAGTACAGTGGTAGTGTTTGCGCTTGGTAATAAGCAAAACTCGGAGTGACTGGGTTCGGAACCAGCCAGCAGCAAAATTTAATTTTTAATTTTTACTTTTATTTATGTTTTTAATCTTTTATTGACTTTTAATAAAATATAAACATTATTTAAAGCATACGTATTTTGTAAAATCTAAATCACATTGATTACAACATAAATAATTACAATAAATATTTATAATAAAAAATAACGTATCCATTTTACTAAATTTCAATAAAAAAATAAAAATTAAAAATTAAATTTTGCTGCTGGCTGGTTCCGAACCCAGTCTATCAGATTTTTTTTATCTGGCGCACACGCTACCACTATGCTATTTAAGCTGTTACTTGGTAATCAGTTTTTCCGGGATATGAATAACAATCCTAGAAATTCGACAAATATCCTTATTTTTTTTCTGATATTATACATTTATATTTACTAGTTTGTATTGCAATCCATAGAATTAGTATCCTCCAATAAGTACACGAATTTTGAACTTAATATCTTGCACTGGAGAGATAATATTTAGAATTAACTGATTTCACATGTTAACCGCCTATGTGTCGGTCGTTTATAAGACGTCGTTTCACAAGCTCTCAAAACTGTTGTGGTCTACTATGTAGGTCACTTTTGTATTACCTCTTAAAAAATTGAAGTTTAAGAGTAATCGTTACTCCTATATTAAAATATGAAGCAAAAATTCAAATAAATTGTTCCTGTACTAAAACTATGAAAACATACTTCCCATATTAACCTACATTTTAAAAAAAAATATTGAAATCTATTAGTATTTGACTTTGATTTTATAGCCCCAATGAGAAATGCCGTGCATTTCAAAAATTATTTTTCAAAAATGTATCACAATGCATATTACCCATTGCTGGGTGTGCCAGTCTGCGTTGTACACAAAGTTCGGTAATAATAATGACATAATTGTAACGTGCGGGTGTTTATCAGGGTTCACCTCACGGGCACTCATTGATGGCGTGGAGAATGCACCACACGGGTCAATTTTGGGTCATTTAAGATTCGAAATATTTGGTGGATCGAACCCGGTTCCCCAGATTCGCGACCAGACACTCAGGCACGCCGCCACGAGACCACATTTTTTTAAATGCAAATTAATATCGGAAGTTTGTTTGCATAGCATTATATTTTTTAAAATGTTAATAGTTGTAGTACAGGAACAATTTATTTGAATTTTTAGTGCAGGGGGAACGATTCCTCTTAACATCGTCGATTATAGTGTGATTGAAATACCCGTAAATGCGCCATTTTTTAACGGTAAATCGTATTATTTTTCATAATTAATCAATTATGCAAGAATAGACAAGTTCATTTACAAAGTGAGTTGAATATAATAAAAAAAAAATTCGAGCCATCTTTGATACAAAATAAAACTAAAAATCTTCAATAGATCGTTAAAAAATAATAGTTATATTTTCGGGAAGAAAAATGAGAGAACCTTAAGTTAATTTCATACTTTATTTAATATGTTTGATACTTATTTCTTGCTGACTTCTGCCTGTAGGTACATACTTAACCCTACAGTATTTACGAGGTGCGTTCTGTAAATCATACGGAGTTGGAGTATTTGCGGAGCAGTGTTAGAGTGGAGTGGGTGTAGCGCTAGAGTTGGAGTATATCGAGGAAACAAGGTACACACCAATATTTGTGATTAACCGAACGCGTAGAGTTAAAATTTTGGTGCAAGATTATAATAACCTCCTTATTTTTGACAATCTGATATACTTACTGTTAAAAAACAATTAATCATCCGGGAGTTATTTAGTTTGTAAAAAATGATTCTTTAATGATTCTGAAGAAAGCATGATATTAGAAAAAGTATAGAAAATTCTTCACTTTCTTCAATGGTAAGACTAGTACATTCTTCATTTACATTCGTATTTGTGGTATTACACTCATCAGTATTATTAATTACACTTATACAAAATAGACGATTATATTCTCTTGAAATAGATAAATTTTGAGGTTAAACATTCAAACCGTAAAATTTCCTCACATTCACTCTATGTACCCTTACATTTCGAGGTTAGGCTTATGGAGTTAACACTTTTCACTCCACTTGACTCCATCCTGCATTTGCCGAACGCTCCATTTTAAGACGCATATCACTCCATATAATTACCGAACGATGCTGGGAGTACGTAGAGTGAAAAGTGTGAATAGAACTCATTTACCGAACGCACCTATAACACACGCAGTCGCGCCGGTTTCACAGACCCGGTATCTCTAATTGCGATTTTTAACAATCATTATGGTGTTTTCAATCACCATTATGGTCTCTAAAGATTAGTATAATATCTAGGATCAAATATAATCAAATTTAAATATCCTTTACGTGGTTTATATTACTTTATTACTCAAAATATAAACTAAACGAAATTTCAATAAAATGAAAGTTAAATTAACTATAAAAAAAGGAAAATAAAATATAGGAAAGTACCTAATTTAAATTCATATATTGAGATGCACAAATATATAATAAATGCAATTTATTTTCTATTTTCTATAAAATTACGCCAAATACCTGCGATATGCTGCAGTAACTATTGCATTAATAACAGGAAAATTTAGTTTTTCTGTTCTCTTTCAAAGTTTTGTAAACACATCATCCCTGTATATTTTTCTATAGTGGTACAGTAATTTACAATTTTACATATTTATTGAAATCGGTATTTTAATTTTCTAGGCAAATTTGTTAAAGTAACTGAGATATAAATGGTACGTCGGTAGTCACGCCGTTGTGTCAGACCAGAATGTACCAAATGTAGGATACTACTGAACACAAACAAACGAAAACAAGCCCTGGATGTTTCCCATAATAGTTAAGAAGGTACTCAGAGAGATAGGTTTTTTAAGCCGTAAAGTTTCGAATTATTCAGAATAATATTCGTGGCTGGTCTCACAGACCGTGCGCGACTACTGTATAGGGTTAAGATATCATGGTCGACGTTGGAAAGTGGTCAGCACAATCTATGATATGCAAATTATAATGGCATTTGTTTTTACTAGTTGACGTAGATAGCAAGAGCGTTGTAAAGTTCGGGTTTTCATTTTATTATTTATATTATTTGAGTGAGTATTTATTATAATAATTGGAGTAAACTTATTTGATATAAATTATTGATTTTTGTTTAATATACTCATCGTAAGTAGGTACGGAACGCGACCAAACTGATAAATCTTCATTGACAACGTTATTTTACATTATGGCTAGACGTTTTATAAAACGACTAACAGCTTGCAAAATGAATATTTGGACATTTTTGCTTATAAGTTCTCTAAAAACGAGTACAACTGAATATAACTTACCCAACCCTTGTACAAAAGTCATGTTTTGAAAACTAAGACGTGACTCGCGCCACGTTTTGAGTGTTAGGTAAGGGTTTTGTTGTTACAGAGATACATACACGTTATGTAAACTTTATGTTGTTTTATAAAACGTCAGATGCTTATACGTTTTATAAAACGTCGAGCCCCAGATTGTAAAACATCACTAAAGTCAACGAAAGTTTGACAATATGGATACAATAAATATGTACATAAACATATACATATATCAAAAATCAATCATTTTTAATCCAGGAACTTATAAAACATCATGTAGTTGGGAAATGTCTTGTAATATATATATATATATATATATATATATATATATATATATATATATATATATATATATATATATATATATATAACCTTGTATGTGTAAGTATACTAATATTACCTATACATATTATGTGACATTTTGAAAATGCCTGCATATAGTGCATTAAAACTCAGCAATAAAACAAGAAAAGGGACAATAAAAAACTCAACCTTCCCCAGAACAGCAACAGCTTATATTAAACCATATTATCCTTTCACATCACAACACATCCATTCTTACCCATAAAATAAAAATATCATTCGTAGCAGCGTTGCAATTGGTGGAGAGCGCAATAAAAGAAAGTTCAGTGTTTAATGAACATCAAGGAAAACCGTTTGAAAAGTGTTCGCTTGGAATTTGAGTTGCGATGGTAACGGAGCAGAAACATACAGAGTAGGACTCTAGTTTTCAAAGAACAAAATAGTTGCGTTTAGTAAATTAGAATACTAAGTTAGACATTATGTAGAAACACATTTCGTCTTTTTATTCGCTATACATTCGTTTTGCTAATACGCAACTGAGACCCGCAAAATTTGTTGGTTGCGCTGGAAATATACCTGACATATAAAGTACTTTTGAAACACATAAAAATATTAAGAATTCAACTCAACATGATTTTTGACCATTTAGTCGTCTACTAAGAAGCAGCGACTAGCTAGTCTAGTCACCCAACTATCATAATATTTCACTACTGTAACGTTTTTATTTATTTGGGTGAAGTGTAAAAATCGATTATTAATTGAAATAGATGTTTATTAAAACGATAAAAAATATTAAAAAGATAATAACTATGACTAATACTAGGGTTAAACAAATATTAAATACTAATTAAGACTAAGAATATAATTACTAGTTAAACACTAACACTAATATTATTTATTTATTTAATAATAACAACGCACTATTTATTTGCATGATATTATTTATTATTTATTTCTACTATTTATGTCACTATTTATTTATATCACGTTCAACTGTCCGCCCTCCGACCTCCGCAGCGTCCATATAGTCAACTGCCTCAACAACGTCGGTATATTCAAATGCCCAGACAGAATTCATTAGCTGTCTGTGTATTTATATAACTTTCCCCGTGAACCTAGCTTCCCAATCCTCCTCAAAACTACCGAATATTTACTTTCGCAGATATCCCACTCAGTATACCAGTTGCTTCCCGACTACTCCACTTGACACTGCACTGCATACGCTGACCACGATACTGTTGTGCTACTAAATTCACTGTCTATGTAATGCCGAGGTCCCACTATTATTCCTATGAATGATGGTGAATCATTCACATGAATGATAGTGTGACAAAGGCTCAACTTGTAACTTTGCAACTCCAACTGTAACAAGTACGTCGCTTATATAATTTAAGCCGGGTTTATGCAGCAATAACATAGTCACTATCATAATCATAGTCGTTAGTTATAGTCATAAGAAAAGTCTTAACATACGTAGTTGGCCGTTTATGCAACATTTTTGTTGTGACTATTAATTTATCATTTTCTAAACTCAATTACTTAAATACTATATTTGCCGAATAAATAAATAAATATATATATATATATATATATATATATATATATATATATATATATATATATATATATATATATATATATATATGTTAAAAAATAGTAGAGAAAAATTAGTTATTGCTAGTTTTATAATAATAAGTACCACAATTAAAATAGAGGTTGTTTTCTGATTCTGACTGTTCTTGGGCATGCCCAGATTGTAAGTCGTCATAATCATAGTCTTAAAATTAAAATTAATCCAATTCTGTGATTTTGCTTATGTTCATGCTACCGACTATGACTATGACGATGTTGCATAAACAGATCTATTATAAAAACATATTTTAGTTCTTAAGACTAAGACTACAATTATGACACTGATTATGACATTACTGCATAAACCCGGCTTTACTCTAATATGTAACATTCTAGCAATTGTAATTTTACTTTGTCTCATCCGCTTTACAAAAATATTTGAAATGTTTAAAAGACTGTGGCTCTTGATATGCTATACTTGAAAATATAAATCATTGTTATCTCTCGTAGTTGTATAAACAATATTTTATTTATATAGTTGTCACAGATATTATTTTGCGTAAGATTATTTTTATTAAATTTATTATGTTTTGTCTCTAATTAGCTATTTAGGTACGTAACCGATGCTGTTGGATAAGAGCCACATTTAATGATACTGGTATTCACGTATTTTATTTGAGTTTATTTCTAGATTTCAGTGTGAGAACATCGATATTATAGTGGTTCAGGTGAGAGAGTTAATCTAGCATGTGTATGATTGTGAGTGTGCATGTGAGCAGTACTGGGTACTGTAGTGGCCGCATCGTGTGAACCCGAGGGTCGCCAGAGTAGCAGCAGGGAAGGCTGTAGTGACCCACATCTGGTGTCGCCAACGGCAGCAGCAGTTAGGGCTGTAGTGATCTGATCCAGTTGGTTAAGAGGAATGTCTCCGGATCACCACCGAAGCGGCAGTGGTTCCGTAGTGGCCGCTCGTGTGAACCCGAGGGTCGCCAGCGTAGCAGCAGGGAAGGCTGTAGTGACCCACATCTGTGGTCGCCAACGGTAGCAGCAGTTAGGGCTGTAGTGATCTGATCCAGTTGGTTAAGAGGATTGTCTCCGGATCACCACCGAAGCGGCAGTGGTTCCGTAGTGGCCGCTCGTGTGAACCCGAGGGTCGCCAGCGTAGCAGCAGGGAAGGCTGTAGTGACCCACATCTGTGGTCGCCAACGGTAGCAGCAGTTAGGGCTGTAGTGATCTGATCCAGTTGGTTAAGAGGATTGTCTCCGGATCACCACCGAAGCGGCAGTGGTTCCGTAGTGGCCGCTCGTGTGAACCCGAGGGTCGCCAGCGTAGCAGCAGGGAAGGCTGTAGTGACCCGCATCTGTGGTCGCCAGCGTAGCAGCAGTTAGGGCTGTAGTGATCTGATCCAGTTGGTTAAGAGGATTGTCTCCGGATCACCACCGAAGCGGCAGAGGTTCCGTAGTAACTAGCGGTACTGCCCGTAGTTGCCAACATGTGTGTACGGTGTGTGAATGCCTGAACCTTTTGTAAATGATTGCCTCCTCACTGAGTATTTCTCATGTGTTAATTCTTTTACAGAAATAATCACGGCGTGAAGGAGGATTCCGCGTGACCGGGTTCGGCCAGGCGACGGTCATCTAGATTTGTTATTATTTTTGTATTAATACTGTATATACTGGTTTGAGTGATAAATGTGTTTTAATATTCTAATTTTCAGCGCTAACATTTAATCGTCATTTATAACATAGTTAATAATTGTAATCTTTGTAATATAAATATATACATCGTAAATTAATACATATATTAATTTAATCCAAATTTGATCAAGGTCACACACCTACCTCATTAATAGGGACGCTTAATAATTGTCTATTAAATAACGAGTTATGCCTTTGTTCTCGAATGGTATACAATTTTTTTCCAATACCTACTTTTTTTAAACCAAATTACGGGCCTATTCTGTAACTCAGTAGTTAATTTTTAACCACTGGTTAAATTTTCTAACCAATCAATTATTTTGACATATAACAAAAAAAAAAGATTTTTAGTTGTCAAATCAATAACTATTGGATAAAAATTTTAACCAATGGTTTAAAAATAATTACTGAGTTACAGAATAGGCCCGTTAAAGAGACATTCGATAACGTCATTTGTTATTTATATTTTATTTCTATAGTTATCAACACAAATTTTGTTGGTTGTTGTGAATATGTATTTACTTTAAGTCACTAGTGTTTAAACAAATTTTAATATACATTATACCTACTCATTATTAAAGTGTAGCTTTAATAACGAGATTTTATTAGGAAATGTGACACTTTAAAAGTATATGTTTGAAAATAACATCATTAACATAACAGTAATTACTACTTAAATGTTTTAAAAAACCTTTACTCCATTTTGAAGTTATTATTAAAAAGTATGCTACCTTCATAAACATTTTTACAAATAGAGTGATGGGTTTGTCATAAATTTCCGCAAAGCCTTCCCTGGATGAGAGACGCGTTGCTGGCGATCGTAGCAATGGCGTCTGAATTGAGCATTTAACAAGGGTTGGGTTCTAACCCCGGTGACACTTTCCCGTTTCTCCGATAACGCCGGCGAAAAAATTCTCTTTTTATTTTTTGTTCCCGTTCCGCTACTTTGTGGATATACACTCGTTTTATTTTTATTGGGTTTTATATTGTTAAAACTTACTACTTACTTTGTTGTTAACTCACGGAATTTTATCGTTTTTATGTACTCGGTGTCGGGTTGGATTTTTAAAAAGTTTTTCGAAGGAAAATTAGGTTCACTGTGTGTGCAGAGTAGAGGATTTTTTCTTAAAATTATAAACTTGAAAGTGTCGACAGATATTATGATATTTTATATACTTTCAACTGTCAACAGAATTATATAGTGGTCATTAATGTCGGGTTTACATAGCTCTCATTAAGAACTAAATCAACACTGAATTAACATTAGCATTACCAAAAAAAATTAAGGTATTTATACAGAAAATTACCATTAAATTTTTCGCCTTCGCAGCAAATTAAAAACTTAACCTATTCTGTTATAGATGTGTACTGTCTTTGTACTAATCTGTAAATTGAACAATACCAACGAAACTAACCTTCAAAACAAAATAACGCTTACGTTTACACCACGCGTACTAAACATTTAGTCCGCATACCAAGTGACGTAACAAGATGGCGACGAATGGTGTAAACACTATGTACCAAACCTTTGGTACGCAACTGGTACACATTTTTGGTACGTTCAAAGGGGGATGTACCAGACCTTACTCATGCACGGTGTAAACAGCAACCGTACCAATTCGATTTTCCTGCCATCTATAACTACTGTTAATTCAATTAAATGGTGTATTAATATTTAGGGAAATTGTGTAAGTTTAGTAATTTTTACAATTTTAATAGTGTGGCGATGTAAATTACATATTTTTCCTTATTAAGTAATTTTAGGTTAGGCTGACTCTGACAGTTAAATCTGCGCAAGCGCGTATAACGTACCAAAATATTTAGTATTTTTATTTAAATATCGGTGTAAACATACCATACTAAGATAAATTTTAGTATACACTTGGTCTGCGTATCAGAATAGTACGCACGGTGTAAACGTAGTAGTCACAAACGTCAAACCAACTCCAAGAGGTTAACGCACTACGCGCATGCCTAGAATACTAGGAATTAAACTAGACAGATAAATGTTGGTTACCTTCTTAGTTTAGTATTTAATTTACTTACTTCTTAATTTTGTGTATGCGTACATTTATCTATTTAGGATAAATTCTTAATTTAATTCTTAGTGTAATTTTTGCTGTATAAACCCAGCTTAAAGAATATGGTTAAAATTATACATGTCGATGTTGAAATGAACTTTTTTCTTACATTAATAATATTGCGGCCGTGGTGCTAGCCGAGGCCAGACAAACTGGGTGAAACATATGGAACGCCGTTTTAACATTTATTCTACATTTAAAGATATCTTAAATGATTTAAAGACGTCATTAAATGAAATAAACACGTCTTTAATTAATTTTTAGATTTTCTTATAATATTTTTTGTAATATCCAAAATTGTTTTTAAGACGTCTTAAAATACTTATAGATATCAAAAATTCATTTTTAGATATCAAGAATTGAATTAAAGATATCAAGAATTGAATTAAAGATATCAAGAATTAAATTAAAGATATCAAAAATTGAATTAAAGATATCAAAAATTGAATTAAGGATGTCTTAAAATATATTATAGATATCTCATCTCCGTAAATAGCATATCCAGAATTCGAATTTTTGATGTCTCAAATTAATTTTGAATATCAAGAGTTGAGTTCTGGATATCACATTTCCTTAAATAACATGATTTGATGTGCGTATATGCGTAGTTGAAACTTCTAATCAATAATAATCAATGTTTTATTAAAATCGATCTTGCGATTTTTTAAATTAAAAATCGTTTTTTTATGTATTAAAATCGATCTTTTACTTCTTTACTAAAATTTATTTTTGATCATTTATTAAAATCGATTTTTTGATATAGCATTTCGATTTCATATTAAAAAATATCGATTTCAAATTTATCTATAAACTTTCAATATAGACTTATAGCCTTATTCTCATAAAATTACCAACCATAAAACTGTCAAATAACAATTTTTAATATGGTCGGTGTTGCAGCGCTAGTAGTGAACTAAGAAGATATCATTGTTTTACTAGTACAATAATTATTTTACAAAGAAGATAATGAATATGAAAACTCATCTATATTTAATTCTAAAACCTTTTTTCAAACTAGCTTCAAGCTTAAATACTATTTTTCATCCAAATTTAACCCGCGCATTGTACGTAAAATAACTAGTTATGTCAACAAAGTTATAAACGTCAAAATAATTTTGTTTGGAAACAAGGGTGTTAGCAAAAAGTCTGTAGACAGTCTTTTTATACCTTACAATATAATGTCTAATAATATTATTCTTCCGGTAGTTGTTTACAAAAACTAAAATGAACATTATGAAAGAAAATTATCGTAGGCGAGTAATTATAGATTTTTATTTACGAACTAAATTAAAGGAAAAAGCTTTTACCGTCAATCATTGTATTCAAATACGAACACAGTGGCAGGCTTCGTATGATATAGTTAAAAGAGTTGAGAGTGGAAATTCTTTTAAAAGGGCTGAAGGTGGTCGTAGAAAAGCTAAAAAATGGATGAAGATAAAACAGGAAGTTTGAGACGTAATTTGTTCAAAGAGTTGGATAATTTTAAAGAAAAATAGGCAGCAAATTATTAGTTTTGCAAGTGTAAGTTTGCATTAAGTTCAATTCAATTACATTATTAAATCAAAAGAGCTTGTTGCCCTAATTACATTTGAATCTTGGTATAGGAATTTTGTTATTATGGATGCAGAGTCCAATTTCACATTAGATCAGGGCCGGCCCAAGCTATAGGCAAGCCAGGTGACCGCCTGGGGCGAAATTAATTTTAGGGCGACATTTTTTGAGACTATTTATTGCAAAATAAATAAAAAATCAAATTATAAGTTTATTGACTTGACCAGTATGTAATTCTGACAATTCCAGTTGCAGCAAACTTATATTAATTAAATCCTATTTGTCTTTTTACGTTATACTACGAAAGAAGAAAGGTTAAATTAGTTGGCTATTATATCAGTTAAAAACAGGCCCGTATTCCGAGCGCACTTTTATAATAAAAGCGCTTTTATGGAGCAAACTCCTCATAAGAATATAATGTAAAAGCGCGCTCCATAAAAGCGCTTTTATTATAAAAGTGCGCTCAGAATATGGGCCAATGTCATATCAAATACTGAAGAAGTAATTGTTGTTCAGAAAATTAGTGAAAAATACCCCAACATAAAAAAATTGCAACAAAAGCTCTTATACGGAATCCTGTAAAATTTGAAAAAAGGCGACATCTTTTGGTTTTTGACATTTTGTTGAAACCGGTGATCCGTATCGAAATTTTATACAAAACAAGATTTTTATATTTTTTACCTAGGATGAACCGTGAAAGAGATAAATTGTACTGAGAAATAATTTTTCTTTCCCAGGGTTAGTCACGGAAGAGTTATTTTGAAAGTCTGTTTGTTTGCAACCCAAAATACTAATGACAATAGGCGATGTGCACATTTTGAGCGTCAGCGCCTCTAAAGGCTACATTGGCATTTTTGGTTACCGAGTCAACTTTGACATTTCGAGAAAGTGATACAATTTACAATTTTATCTTGAGTTGTTGCGATTGTGTATGAATATTATACATTATAGTATATTGAAATGATGAAAGAAAATATTTAAAATGCTATATACGTGATATGACAATCACAAAAGTCAAAAGTACCAGCGAAGGTACTGTGGCAGAAAATATAATTTTTCTTATAATATGTGTGATTTCTGTAAACCATTTTATCATATTTAAATTTATATTATAATTTATAGTATTAGTTAAATGTTACAAGATGCACAATACATGGAAATTGAGATTAAAAAGTTGGAAAACTTGAATGATTGGAAAGAAGAAAATTTCTACATATCACGATATCAGTGTATGATAGCATCTTTCTTTTATAATCGCAATAAATGAAGAAGATTTTTAATTGAAAATATACCAGGCTCTAAGTGGAATCAGTTGCACAAGCTCGGAAAAGAAAATACACGAAAAATACGAACCATGTGAATTTCTATCTTTAGCATTAACATTACAAGTACAAAATCTATAATAAATAGACGAATTATGTCAAACATAGACTTCTATTTCATACAACTGCAAGTATTATACAATTTTAAGACAATTTTCTGCTTCTAGTGAAGTAAAATATAATTTACGAAGTAAAAGTAAAACGAAGTAGGTTTGTATGTAACTATAGATATAATATAACAAAAAGATATAATTGAGAATTGAAATGTAAATACATATAACGTTCTGTCATAATAAATTTGTTCAATACAAGTCTTGGATTTATTAATGGTCTATCTAGTAAAACTACAATAATTTCAGAAGTGGGATCGCCAAAACTTTTCAACAAATAGGAGTTATACAAGATATAGGTTCAAGTTCGTGAAAAATTGTCATTGACTGTTACTTATATTCGTGTGTTGAGTTTGTTAGGGCTAAAGGGAGCTGTTACTAGCAAAATGTTAAATAGTGGAATAGGAGAAGTAGCAGATGACGTGGGTGAGCCTGGAGATGTATCAGGTGGTAGTTGTGAGCCTAGATACTTTCATAATGTTGGAAATGTTTTGCCTGAGTATGATCCAGTAAAAAGTACTTTTACCATAGAACAATGGATAGAAAAGATTGAAGAATTTGCAGAAATATATAATTGGGATGATGTAGCAATTATACATTTTGGGTTATCAAAATTAATGGGCGTTGCTAAAACTTGGCGTGATAGTTTGAAATGTATGAATAGGAAATGGAAAGATTGGAAGGAATTATTAATTGAAAACTTCCCTAGCGAAAGATCTGCTATTAGTATTCGTCTAGAAGCTCAAAATTACACAAGAGCAGCTGGCCAAAATATAACAGAATATTTTTATGAAAAATTATCACGATGCAACCGAGCGGGAATGGGTGAGGCAGAAATAAACGAATGGATAGTGCAAGGTTTGAACAACAACCGAATTCGAGACTATCTAGGACCACTCAGCAGATATTCGAAACCCAGTGAACTTCTTGCAGACTTGCGAGGTGCTAATTTTATTAATAATTCGGTAAGGCATGACAACACGTCAAAAGAAGGTAAGACGATTTCTTCCGTATTAAAATGCTTTAATTGCAGAAGTAGTGGTCATGTAGCTAAAGATTGCTTTAAATCAAAACCAAGACAAGTGACCTGTTTCAAATGTGGCACTGCTGGCCATATATCTCGAAACTGTAGTGTGACAGGTAAACAGAACCCCAAAGTTTCGAATACGACTAAAACAATTAATTTTATGCAAACTGAAGATGACACACATTTAAAATATCTTAAGGATGCATTGCTAAATGACAAACCAATAAAATGTTATATTGATTTAGGTAGCAGCTGTGTTACTTTAAGAGAAGATACAGCAAATGAAATGGGAATTACCTACCTTGAAATGGAAAACATGACACCTTTAATAGGATATGGACAAGGACAAGTTAAACCTGTAGGACTAGTCACTGCTAAATTAGAAATAAATGGTGTTTCAGCTAAGGTAAAAATCCATATTGTCCCCAGTAATTCTCAAAACGTTCCATTACTTGTTGGACATCCGTTTACCGAACAACCCCACGTTTGCATCGTAAGCAAGCAAAATGAGTTGATTATTACAACAAGTATTTTCCCCAACACTGAAGCCATACAAGAAGAGCAGAAAGCAACGTTATGGGCTCGTGAAGCAACTGTAATTCCAAATAATTATCTTGGACATATAGCAGTAAAATCTAGTTTAACCGATCAAGAAATATGTATAGAAGGTGGTATGCGAGAAAAAGGACAAATAATTCCACGATGTATTGTTCGACCAGACGAAGAAGGTAATACTATCTTGCCAGTTCTCAATATATCGGGTGAATCGTTTAAAATTGAAAATGGTGCAAAAGTAACCAGAGGAGAAGTATGCGAAGAATCTAAAGAAACTAGAGAAATCAACGATATTCCTATAACAACAGATGACATCCAAACAGATTTAATTGGAGAAGAAAAAGAAGATGTAGTAGAATTAGTAAATGAGTATAAAAATTTAATTGCAAGAAATGTTCGTCAAATCGGATGTACGAATAAATTGGCCATTGACATCAAATTAACACAAGACAAACCTGTCTACTATAAACCTTACCGTCTATCTCAAAGTGAACGAGAAAAAGTAAAATCCATCGTAGAAGATTTGAAGAAATCTGGCATAGTTGAAGACAGTACCTCTCCATTTGCTAGTCCAGTTCTTTTAGTTAAAAAAAAGTGTGGTGATGTTCGTTTGTGTATTGATTACAGGGCTCTCAATAAACAGACAGTTAAGGTGCAGTATCCTCTTCCCATCATCGATGACCAGTTAGACAGAATGAAAAACATGCAATGGTTCACCAGTTTAGACCTCGCCAGCGGGTACTACCAGGTTCCAGTTGAAGAAGATTCTAGAAAATTCACTGCGTTCATCACTCCTGACGGCCAATACCAGTTTCAACGTATGCCATTTGGACTCTGCAATGCTCCAGCTTATTTCCAGAGACTTATGAATATCGTATTAGGAAACCTGCGGTATACAACTGCTATGGCGTATCTCGACGATATCATCATACCATCAAAAACAGTAGAAGAAGGAAAAAATAAATTAAGGTTAGTTCTAGATGAATTACGTAATGCAAGATTAACACTAAATATAAAAAAATGCTTTTTCTTCATGAGAAAAATTAATTATTTAGGATTTACAATATCATCTTCCGGCATCGAACCAGGAGAGTTAAAATTAAAATCTATTTTAAATTATCCTGTACCAACTGATATAAAAGCATTACGTAGTTTCATAGGTTTAGCTAGTTACTTTAGACGGTTTATAAGGAATTTTGCAATAATAGCAAGACCTATGACTGACCTTCTTTGTAAAGGTAAAAGCTTTGTTTGGCTTGAAGAACAGCAAAAGTCATTTGATAGAATTAAAGAACATTTGAGCGCGAAACCTATCCTTGCAGTGTACGATCCACACGTATATACAGAAGTGCACACTGACGCATGTGTAAATGGTTTAGGAGGCGTTCTATTGCAAAAACAGCAAGATGGCCACTTACATGTTATTTCATATTTTAGTAGAAAAACAAGTAAAGATGAGGCCAAGTATCATTCTTTTGAATTAGAAGCATTAGCCATTGTTTGTACTTTAGAAAGATTTCGTGTATATTTAATAGGAATAGAGTTTGTTATTAAAACAGATTGTAATAGTTTAAAGTTGCTTGCTAATAAAAAGAATTTAAGTCCACGAATTGGTCGATGGTTCGTAAAATTATCAGAATTTAATTATAAAATCGAATACCATCGTGGTAATGTAAATGTTATTGCTGATGCAATAAGTAGACATCCCGTGGAAGAATCTGTAGATATCACATTATCTGGTTTACCAGTGTTAAGTTTAAATATTACCACTGATTGGATAGCTGCGATGCAACGAAATTGTTCTGAAATTTTATTAGTTCGTGATAAATTAGAATCCGGAGACAGTGCAACACATGAAAAATTTACACTATATAATGGTCGTGTTTATCGTACAACTAAAGGAAGGTGGAGTCTCTATATACCAAATGAATTACGATATGACGTTGTTTCAGAAGCACATAAAATTTTAATGCATTTAGGAGTCGACAAAACATTACAAAAAGTCAAAGAAAGCTATTACTTCCCAAAAATGCGAGAATTCATTACAAAATATGTAAATAGATGTATTAATTGCTTGTATTATAAATCAAAAAAAGGCAAACCTGAAGGATATTTACATCCCTTAGATAAAGGAAGTGAACCATTTCAAACAGTTCACATAGATCACGTTGGTCCGTTTGTAAAATCAAAAACTTCTTGTAAATATGTCATTGCAGCTATAGATAGGTTTAGTAAATATTGTGTTTTAAAAGCAGTTACAGATACAACCTGTAAAGCGGCAATAATTTTTCTTAAAGAATTAATGTCTCATTACGGTAAACCTGCACGTATTATTACCGATAGAGGAGCAGCATTTATTGCTTCTGATTTTGAAAAATTTTGTGATTTATATGATATACAGCACATGAAAATAGCAACAGGTTGTCCTAGGGCTAATTGTCAAATTGAGAATTTAAATAAAACCATATTAAATTGTTTGGGTACTACTTGTGATTCAGATAAAAGAGATGATTGGGATAACAAGTTAATAGATGTTCAGTGGGCATTAAATAATAGTGTTCATAGAATTACAAAGAGAACACCCTCTGAAATTATTTTTAAATATAAACCAAATGGGCCTTATGACAATCCACTAACTATTGAAATAAATAAATTAAACGAAAAATTAAATTTACAATCTGAAAAAGAATCCATTACAGATTTATTAGATAAAAATAAAGAGATACAAAAGTTACAATTTGATAAGCATAGAAAAAAAGCACATAATTATAAACCAGGTGATTTAGTTCTAATTAGACAACAACCACCGTCCACAGGCAACAGTCGTAAATTAGAACCAAAATACAGAGGACCTTATGAAATAGTAAAAGTTTTAGAAAACGATAGATATCTTGTAGAAGACATTGAAGGAGAAAAGCTATCGAATAAAAATTATAAAGGGATAATAGCTGCCGATAGATTAAAATTAGTTCCTAAATTAGATCAGTACAATTCAAATATAAAATTAGTTGACGAGGACGTCAATATCCGTCAGGAAGGCCGAAATGAAGTAAAATATAATTTACGAAGTAAAAGTAAAACGAAGTAGGTTTGTATGTAACTATAGATATAATATAACAAAAAGATATAATTGAGAATTGAAATGTAAATACATATAACGTTCTGTCATAATAAATTTGTTCAATACAAGTCTTGGATTTATTAATGGTCTATCTAGTAAAACTACAATAATGTTCAAATATTAACTTAAGAAACACATTTTTATATAATTCATTATTGCAATCAGACGACCATTGTTGGAATTTTATTCATACGATAAGTATCTTTTACAATGAGAAAATATGTATACCTAAAAGAATTATTCATAT
The DNA here is from genome assembly GCA_963082715.1 of Harpalus rubripes. Classification (NCBI taxonomy): domain Eukaryota; kingdom Metazoa; phylum Arthropoda; class Insecta; order Coleoptera; family Carabidae; genus Harpalus; species Harpalus rubripes. The sequence continues at coordinate 26,936,312 of OY720449.1, read as the reverse complement.
TAGTAGAAGATATCTGATACTTCAATCGGTAATTTTGTAAGAATTATTACATTCCCCACTGCATCACATAATATTTTATGTCCTATCATTCGCATTCATTGCAAATATTTTATAAAATAGAAATTGCAAAATTATTCTGACATAAAACATAACCTTACTATTTTTCAATGAGTAACCATTTTTCTCATTTTTGTCCGCTGCCGGCGCGGTCTACTTTTGTGCACACCGCCTATAGATCATATTTAATTGTTTAATGTCAAAATCGTGAATTAAATATTCTATTTTTTAAGAAAGGAATCTAGACGCAATTGTAAATTGTATTTCGGGTTGCACAAACGGACTTTGAAAGTAACTCTCCCGTGACTAATCCTATATATGGTACTAGACAAAAATAAAGCGACTCGGTGGAATCCAAAATAAAAAATTCTCTGTATTTTAAATATCCAAAATATTTAAAAAAAAATCATTCAGATTAAGATTCTGTGATTGTTCGCGAATTATGGACAGAAATCGCCTCTTTTCTAATTTTTACCTTCCGTCACTTTTAGGTAAGGAAGGTATTGTCTTTGGTCAAAAAATTCGATGATGACTTTTTAATCAATAAGCACGTTTTAGGGTCCCTAGAATACGAATTTACTACTTTTACGATGATGTCTGTATGTGTGTGTGTGTGTGCGTGTGTGTGGATGTGTGTGTGTGTGTGGATGTGTGTGTGTGTGTGTAACAAAATTTTCGTCTGCGATAACTCTAATACTACAGTTTCAAAAATTATAATTTTTTCGTATACTTCTTCGTTACATCCATATGAAGAGCTGATTAGATTTTGGTTACAATCGGTCAACCGGAAGTACCATCATTTGAAGATTTTAACAGTTTTTCTTGAAAAAACTATGTTAAATATCGTTTTTTCACATTTAATGTTATTATAAATATTAAAGAATATTTTATTCTCTATATGATTTGACTGCATTTTATACTTAATATTAAATGGATATAGAGTTAAAAAATCTGATGTGGCCAGCACATTACCTTCCGTCAGTTATATGAGGTATTTACGAAAATTCTACCGGCGAACTGTTACCGGTAAACAGCTTTTAGTAGTTTATAGCTACTGGAATCGATATTTTAAGAACGCAAGTGGTAGGTAAACAGGGGAGATCCATAATCTACGAAAAAATATGAAAATTTAAAACAGGTTAGAAATTTGACGTAGTTAACAAAATGAGCAGAGTCCTACTTTGAACACATTTCCACTTTTACCGCGCACGCTTCGCTTTGCATCACTACCTTTTTTTGAGATTAGATTCTTCATGAATCCGGTAGTGTTTTCAAACACAGTCGGTAGATGCGGTATCTACCGGTAGAATTTTCGTAAATGCGTATGTATTTTCTATAAAATCCATACAGAAATTTCCTTACAAAAGATTATAAATTTCTTGTATGTACATTATCTTTCGACAGTTGTATGTATTTTAAACAAATTTCATACAGAAAATTTCGAGCAAAAAGATCCTAACACAAATATACTACGAATATGTCATTGAACTTGACATTGACATCTTTCAATCAGAATTTTCTTAATATAGTAGCTGTTTCTAGCATAGCTGGCTAATTTATGAAATTTAATTTCTTTATAATTTTATAATTCTATATCCATTTAATATGAAGTATAAAATGCAGTTAAATCGGATAGAGAATACAATGTTCTTTAATATTTATAATTACATTAAATGTGAAAAAATGATATTTAACATTGTTTTTTCAAGAAAAACTGTTAAAATCTGCAAATAAGGGCACTTCCGGTTGACCAATTATAACCAAAATCTAATCAGCTCTTCATATGGATGCAAGGAAGAGGAATACGAAAGAATTATAATTTTTGGAATTGTAGTATTAGAGTTATCGTAGACGAAAATTTTGTTACACACACACATCCACACACACACACACACACACACACACACACACACACACACACACATACAGACATCATCGTAAAAATAGTAAAATCGTATTCTAGGGACCCTAAAACGTGCTTATTCATCAAAAACTCACCACCGAATTTTTTGACCAAAGACAATACCTTCCTTACCTAAAGGTGACGGAAGGTAAAAATTGCAAAGGAATTAAATTTCATAAAGTAGCTATAGCTATGAAAACAGCTACTATATTAAGAAAATTCTGATTGAAAGATGTCAGTGTCAAGTGAAAATGACATAGTGTGTTTGTCTTATAATTTTATTTGAAATATAGGATCTCTTGCTTTCTGTATGAAATTTGTATAAAATACATACAACTGCTTTAAGGTAATGTACAAGAAATAATAATAATAAATCTTTTATTTCTGCTGATACATTACACTGTATATAGAAAACGTCACAAAATAATAATTTAAGACATAAATTTTCTGTATGAAATTTGCATAAAATACATGCAGCTGCCGGACGGTAATGTACAAGAAATAGAATATTTAATTTAGCAAGGAACTTTCCGTATGAAATTTGTACAAAATACATAGAACTGACGGAAGGTAATGTGCTGGCCACATCAGATTTTTTAACTATATAATCTAAACAAAATTGTAATAAATGAGGGGCGAAATTTACTATTTTAGCCTCGGGCGCTCAAAAGTCTCGGGCCAGCACTGCATTAGATGGTCGTGATTGTGTAGGTAATAAATCTTATTTTTTATAAATAAGGTATTCATGTTCCGACGGAAGTTGAATTTAAGCGATATACGAATTTTTAAACACAGAAAATAAACTTCACTAATTTAAAAAGTAGTATTTTCGACATTATTAGCGCCTTTCAGCAAAAGTGAGATTAGTTTCGGAATTATTGGTACAGATTGCTTTTTTAATTATAGTTAATATTAGAATAGATAAAAAAGAATACATCCGTCGCAGATTTATCACTTTTTATAAATTTATAAATGCCTGTTTTTACCGACTGAAAGAGATTTTAAAAATATATTTTTCCAGTCCACAAATTTTTAGATATTAAATATTTAGAAGTGAGATCTGCTTTTCTATAAAGCTACATAAATGTAACTATACAGGATGACATGGCGCGTGCTTGAGTGCGGGCATTTACCAGGTGTCACCTCACGGGCACTTATTCCTGGCGTGGAGATTGCAATACGGCGGTCATTTTTGTGTCATTTAAAATTCGAAATAATTTTTGGAGTCGGTTGGGATCGAACCTGGGTAAATACTGGCAACATCAGATTTTTGAAATTAGGTAGTTACTTTTGGTCATTATGTACTTGAAAAGACGGGGGTCATAGTGTAATGAATGATACATATATTTATTGTCAAACTTTTGTTTGATTTTAAATTCCGTTTGAAGTTACAATATCTCATTGAATTCTTTTTATCCGCATGAGTCTTTCATTGTGGCAGTTACGTTGAATTGAACTTTTTCTTCTTTATTAAAAAGAATGAGAGTTCTTGAAGTGTGTTTAAAAGTAGAGCAAATATTAGAATGCAAAGCAAGTTTGTAAAATTTTATTTATCGTTGTAATTATGCTAGAGGATCAAGAGCAAATCTTACTTGAATTTAAATTGAAGGTTTGAGTTTCGTCGCATTATTGTAATTGCGCGAGGCTCATTTGTTCGGCAGCGACACATTTAGCTACATTTTTCACAGCCCCCTCTTAACGTGACGTTTTGTATAGCGAGAAGAAATTTAAATGACACTGGAATGTGTATTTATGGAGGGAAGCACAGAATTAATTCCGTCGTCAGTTCTTTTTTGTAGTTGACGTAGAAACTTTTTTAATATAGATTTTTTGTATATTTTGCCTCGCATTTTTTCTTGTCCTAAATACAGGCTTTCAGAAATTAAGTGGAGCTTATTATAATGACTAATTTTACTTCAATACATGAATTAATTAATGTTAAAATTTGTTTATCAAACTAAAGAGAAACAAATTAATTTTTTTCATTTTATTTACAATTAAATTTATAAAAAGCATTTTCATGTTTCTTATTCCTTTATTTATAGCTGAGTTTATAATCTGGTGTTATTAAAAAAGTTTTGAAATCTGTTAAAAGCCAACTCTTTTAATCTAACTTTCATAAGGATAACGAAAGGAAACCAGATTTAAAAGTTAGCCACATTAAAAAATCTTGGAAGCGAGTACTAATAAGCAAAATTTTCACAATAAAATTTATTTCAATGTGTATGCAATTCTAAAGAAATCAGCCAATTCAGAACAGAATGTTACACCTACCAATAAATGGAATAGTTATTTACGTATAGAGGGTCGAAAGAAAAGGTTTACGCTTGCGAACGAAATTCGTCCAAGGGTATAAACTCCTTTCGTCCTGAGCGCTTTACGTACTACAGCAATTAATTGAAATGTTCTTAAATTATTTTTTTAAATACATTTCCAATTGTATTTTTGAAGTTTTGTTTACCAGTCGCCGGGTTTTTTCTCTACTTTACCGCCTGAATGTGCTACTTTATCGCTGGCATATGCTACTTTACTGCCCGAATGACTACTTTACCGCCCGCGGTGTGGAATTTTTTAAATTTTCGACATGGTAACCAGAGACAACTATCTAAAGAGAGATTGGAAACTCAATGCTTTTGTTTTGTCATAAAGTTCGCCATCTATCAACATATGCAACTAACTAAATCACGGTAACTAGATCTTTAATGTTGACCGTGTGTGTTTATAATTTTTTTTTAATTTTGCAAAAGAACAATTAGTAGGTATACAAATAATATTAATAAGAATAGTGAAAAATAGAAATGTATATGTATATACAAGTTTGTATATTTTTTGTAATTTCCTCACCTATTCGCGAGATTCAATTTCTAATTTGTGTACTGTAAACTAAAACTTGTAAGCAATACAATCGGATATGTACATCATTGTATTAGGATTATATTTTTGAAAGAATTTTTAAATCTTATTTAAAGATGTGTTGAAAAGAAACGTACATAGGTGAAAAAAAAAACGAAAATTGGGAGCTAAGGAATATCATCCTCCAACATCTTCATAGTTCTTCACATAACTCATATAGACGTAACTTCATGAACCATATTGTCAGCTTTCAAACTACTGTGGATTTTTTGTTCTTTTTGCGTTGGTTCCTTTCTTTTCTCATGTAGAATTCTTCTGAAGAATTGCAAATGATCAAGTTCGTTTGATGAATGTTCAACAGGATATTTATCTGCAAATTTGTAAGTTTCGGGAAGTTCTATATCATCTGAGCTATTTATATTCGATATACAAGCATTAAGAATTTGTTCTCCATGAAATTCTGCAGAAACATATATAAGAAAAAATTATAAATATTATTATATAAAAAGTAATTAATGTTCATAAGATACCTTACGAGTTCTCTGTGTGTTTTAAACATATAATAATTCAAATAATGTGAGATCAAAAATGATGTATGTCATGTCAGCTTTTAAATTTTTCAGTTTGACGTTTAAATTTTCCATTATATTTTTTTGCATTGCCTTCTATGTTAAGTCTTCCTCATTTTTGTGATTTTGCTGCCCTCTGAAGAAATATGCAAGGAACTATTTTCCCCGTGTTCCTTTTATCCCTCAACCTCAGACATTTTGTTACATGGTCACCCATAGATCTGTCCAATCTCTCTTTAGATAATTGTCTCTGATGGTAACTCAGATGTAAACAAACAATTTTAATGCAGTTGGGCGTAAATAATATATTGCCGCGAGAATATAATTCATGAGTCACATGACATGTTTTCCGCCAATCAACATTCAGAATCTCCCTAGTTACATGTCTATCACAGCGATAATAAAAAACAAAGAAATTATCACCTTATTTATATTCGTTACTAAGGGATTTGTTTTCTTTATTTGAGATTGACAGTTAATTTTGAGTATAAAAATGTGCGACAATCGTTGGGTTGATATCAGCATCAATGAACATAATACCTAAGGCAATTGTCAAATTAACCATGTTGTAATATAATATATGAAAAGTTGGGCTAGCAGCACACACAGTGTGTCACAAAAATTCATTATATTCTCTCATTAAATATAAGCTCGTGATATGAAATCGAAGATAATGCTCGTAAAACCGAAGTAGCACATTTGCATTTGCAACTCGGTTTCACTCGAGAATATCATCGATGATAATCATATCATTTGTTATATTACGTTTGGCAATATTTTATTTCCAATATCAACGCTTGTAACCACGTAATTGCGACATATAAACAAAAAATTATTTGACAGTTGAGAAAAAATTGTTGCACCGATTAGTGAAAAATGTGTTCTAAACGCTGAGGAAATTGCTCAGATGAACTAATTAACAATGCGGTTACGTATAATTCCCCAATAAACATTAAAAGAAATAAAGAAAATATATGTAGACAATTTAGAGAGTAATCATTGTATTTTCTTCCAAAATATAACTCGTGATTCGCTTAAAAATCGATAAAAGTTAGAAAATGCCACTCATGTTAATCCCAATCTTTGTAAAATTTTCGTGACATTTTGAAAATATCATCGACAATAAGCTCACCACTTGTTATATTACCCTTGATTATTTAGCGCAGTATTTCAACTCTCTTGAATAATACCTAATATTTCTTTCAAATAATTACGATAAAAGCACATTATTTAGATTTCGCAAGTTAAGGTGCATTTACAAATAAAAATTAGATTTAGATTTATGGTTTATACTTTAGATTTAAAGACTTTGGCAGCATATTATGTAAGGACACCATTCACACTTCAGAATGTAGGGTCTCTAAATCCAAATCATAAAGCTAAACATTGCAATGTCCAAACTTTAGGTTTATGATTTAGTTTGACGTCACAAACTTCACCAATGAGAACGAGTCTAAAATGATATAGATATATACACCCATCTTTATTTAGTATCCACTTGGTGGATTCGGCTTTTTAAACAAATGCGAGAAAAACATGAAGACTGTCATAAGTGTCATAACTTATAATTGCTGAAATATAACCAATAATGCCAAGCGAATGAGTTTCACGGCGCACAGGTGACTTGAGTACTGCTCTATCGAAATTTTAATCTTGTTTTTGAAACATTTACATTTTTGAAGTATTTACACAGATGTCTATACATATGAAAACTAATTTTTAGGTAATTTAAACTTACATTTGTAAATGACTTACTTAAACCAAAACAAAAACCATAAACCCAATTTTCATTTGTGAATGAACCTTAAGACTTTTAAAACTTTATTTAAAACAAAGTATTTCTTATGCCCGGATTATCAGTGCGTTTTTAAACTCAAATTTTAGTTTAATTTTCAGTTTAAGGTTTAAAGTGTTTATTAGTTTGGTTTAAACCAAGAACTGAGCTTAAACTTTTCTTGAACTGGAACCGTCCGGTTACTTGTTCCAACGTAGAGATTATGGTATAATAATAAATTGAAAGTTTTTCTCGTCCGATTTTGTTGATTAAAATAACTAAATTTATACATTTTAAATAAATATATACTTTTGGCGATGTGGATCTGGTTTATTAAAAAAGTAAACGTTTGTGGACGTTTCGGTGGTGCAACTCCACCATCATCAGCTACAATAATGACAACAATATTTTTTTGTTAACATGGTAAACAACAATGGTCTATTTAGTACATACCTTTATAAAAACATTTATTACAAATTAATGAGTAGTTAATACATTTTTAATTTGACAGCATCTTCTATAAAAACATGTTAATCAGCCAGTGGCTGTCAGAAGACTGAATGTTTAACCAAAAGAATTATTGTTATGAAGTGTGTGGTGTGTGGCGCTACTTTAAATTATTTAAAAAAGGGCGCGCATATTTTAAATTGTCTTTATGATCAGTGTGGTTGTTAAGTGTATTCTTACCGTTAATATTAATAAAAAGAGTTTCATACATTAATCTTTTGTTATAGACTTTTTCGTGTTTTAAGATTTCTGGATTTTTGAAATCAAAGATGTGCTCTGTTTCAACAAAGTGCTTTGAAATACCACTGTGATGTATATTCTTTTTTTTTACAATGGTAAAAGTGTTGGTATATTCTTTTATTTAATGTTTGGCACGTTTCACCAATATAAAATTTATGGCAATTGTTACATTTTATTTTGTAAACGACATTTTTTTGTTCTTGTATTGGTGTTTTATCTTTTAATTTAGTATAACAATGTCTTAATGTGTCTGTATTTGTATTTGCAATTTTAATGTTTGTAGTTTTAAGGATCTTTTTAAGTGCTGTATTTAATTTATCGTTGTATGGTATGGTTGTATATATTTCGAGTGGTTTTTCGCGTGTTTGTGAATTATTGTTGTTATATTTTATTTTTCTGAGCCTATTTTTGATTACTTTTTGTAAATGAGGAAGGGGGTAGTTATTTTTTTGTAAAGTTTGGTAAATGAAGTGAATGTTATGATCGTGGTACCTCTCATGTGACAGCAAAATGACTCTGTCAACTAAAGCAGTTATCACACTATTTTTATAAGGATTATTAGTGTAGGAATAATAATTTAGGTATCTCCCAGAATATGTCGGTTTCCGATACCAGTTCGTGAAAATGTTCAAATTTTCTTGTGTAACTGATACATCAAGAAAGTTTAATTTATTATCATGTTGTCGTTCTATAGTGAATTTCAAGCGCGGATGTAAATTATTAAATTGTTGGAGAATAGTTTCTATTTGGTCTTCATGTGCTATTACAAAACTGTCTTCAACGTATCTTTTGTAGTATTTAATATTTAAATTTGGGTTTGAGAAGATGGATTTTTCTAATTTTTGGAGAACTAGTTCTGAAATAGGGTTGCTTAGACTTGATCCTTGTGGAGTTCCATCTATTTGTTTATAAACAAGATCCACATCGCCAAAAGTATATATTTATTTAAAACATTTCCTTGGATCAACCTCCTCCACAAAATAAATTTATACACAAATTTAAATTAGATATAATTATGTGTGGCATTTATTTATTATGGAGTCATCTGATAATGAAAATGAATTAAACTTGATTGAAAATCAGCTTATACGAAGACCCAAAGTACACAGAAATAGAATTGATCATTTTGAAATTTGGGATGATTACGATTTTTCTAAAAGATTTAGGTTAAGTAAAGAAACCGTCAGATTGTAAATAAATGATATTGAAGACTAAATAAAATCTCCTACCGACTGGAAACATTGCTAAAAATATAGTTTACCTGAATAGCTTAAAGTTAGATATAGTAGTACTTAATTTACAGGAATCTTGCTTTAACTCCTGATCAAATGATATTATTAACATTGAAATTTTACGCATCATATTTTACATTTGCATACTTTTGATTTGTTCTTTCCTTTAAATTCTCGTATTTATTCCTTAAAACTAAACTTGTCCTATTTTTTCCACTTATGCCCATATTCATAAACACTCGTTAAATTTCAAAACGGCTCGTTAAAATTTTTGACAAATGGAATCAAACTTGACACGTTACATTTCGATTTTTCTGTTAATGTCGACTGTTTTTACTGGATAAAAATTAAAACGAACCGTTAAAATTTCTACGAGTGTTTATGAATATGGGCATTATACTATTAAACTCTTTCCCAATTTCGTTCTACTGTTGCTCCTTTTGCTTCCAAAATACTCTGCCCGTTTTCTTACATTCAACAATGTGTTTATATTGCTTTACTAAACATAATAATATTTGTTCTTCTTCTTCGGTACAATTTAAGACATGCTTACTTGTATTTTCATTCAAAAATTATTAAAGTTGTTGGGAATTATTTGTATTGGCCTCAAAAGAGAAAGCTACAACTTGGCCGCTGCTATTGTGAGACAGAATGTACTTATAATGATAAAGAAGGTTTAGTGAATATAGCGGAATATAGAAGAACGGAAAAGAAAACAAATCAAACATAAACATAACCTCATCACGGGTTTTTATTTATTTTATATATTTTTTAAACCAATCAGGATAATAGGTTTGTTCAAACAAAAGTTCAGAATCGTTCAGAACGTTATCGAGTTTGCGCAAAGCCATTTGCCATTTTACCCTTTCTATAAATCGAATTTAAAATTCAGAACTTACAGTGCAGTGTTCCAAGAAAGAGTGAATTGTGTTCCAAACCGATTCTGAACCGTTCTTAAAGTTCTAGGATTTTACCAGAATTTTTAATTTTAATAAGTTTGAAGTGCTATCTTATTTTATTTTTGTTATAAATGAAATTAGCAATTATGTTTAATCAGCGATTTTTCCGAATTGTCAGAATTTTATAGCTGTTTCTAGAAAAAATGATGGAGAATTCTTGGACGATGTTATGGAAATAAAGCAAAACAATGAAAATTACCTACGGATGATAGTGTCTCAATAAAGTGATATATATATTTTTTTTTCGAATTATATACCTCTATTACATTTTAATCATGAACTGAGACCTTCCATTTCTTCAGTTTAAATGTATTATACCTTATGAAAAGCACAATGTTTTCTGACAGGTATAATTTTATAGGTTAGATATATAATAGTTTTTTATGCTACAAGGGACGTAGGTACCATTTACCAATCGAGGACGATTTTGCGCCCGACTAATAGCGAGGGCTGGCAAATAAGTTCGAGAGTGGTCAAATTATTTATTTTTTACCTCTTCATTTTCACTGCCAGATATGTTAAGGAATACCATTGAATTCGGTGAATATTGATACATTTAAAAAAAGAATCTTAGTATTCCACGGAAAATTTAAGAAGAAAAACGACTGTCATCTGTCACATTTGACATGTCAATGGTAACTTTTAAATGGAAATATTTATGAAATGATGACAATTTGATAGAAATCATATTCAAAATCATGAATTATAAAAATTAGTAAATATTTGACACAAGTTTAAAATATCTAACTGTTGGTATTTCACAAACAGGGAGGTAAGTTCAGTTGTAGGGAAGTAAGGACAATCTTTACATCCCGTCGCTAATAGAAACCGATACCTTAACAGTAAAATAAACATATATCTCTGCAAACATAGTCTTAATAGCCTACTTACGATATCGGGACTAGGAAAACAAAATTATCAACCGGTTCTAAATCTTTCCAACACTAGTCAAGTCGGTTCTAGAACTATAAGTTGGCGCATGGATTGTAAGCAGTTCTGAATCATGTTCTGAACGGTTCTGAACTTTTTGTTGGAATAGTCCTATTATCAGGTACTGAATTTTTTATAAAAGAAAGTTACTCGTAATATGTCACAATCACAAACGTCCCAAGTAAATTCATGGCAAAATAAAATATTGGGACTATGCTCTCATGGTACGAGTATTAACATTAATATCTACGAGTAAACCATTTTCAGTACGCTAATTGTATTGTCTTATACAGGGTGGGGCAGAAAAACCTATCCGATTTCAAATCCCTTTTTCCCAGAAGAGGGAGCAGGTAGAGTAGTGGGGTAAAAACCGTTAGAAAGCCGGTTTTATGCCATTTGTCAGTAGTCAACATGCCTTGGTCTGGTGAACATCGTGCTTTTGTTATTGAGCGGTTTATCGAATGCGGCGGTTCGATAATTGCTACACAACGTGCTTTTCGAATTCATTTCGGACTCGGGCGTCATGAACCTGTTCCACATCACGCTACGATTAAAGTGTGGGTGTCAAATTTTAGACAGACGAGTTCAGCATTGAAAAAGAAGTCGCCTGGACGTCCCAGGACAGCAACAGGACCTGAAAACGTGGCCAATGTGAGAGCCGCGATTGAACGTTCCCCGCGTCGTTCGGCGCGAAAACATTCGCTCGCTTTGGCGATTTCCAACCGCAGTATTCAGCGCATTTTGCACCGGGACCTCAAAATGTATCCCTACAAAATGGTTGTTGCACAGGAATTAAGTGAAAGGGATTTTGAAACCCGTACGAACCTGTGTCGCGATCTCCGAGAACTCCCAAACGACGATGTTGTGCTCTTCACGGACGAAGCCCATTTTCACCTTTGTGGTGCCGTTAACAGGCAGAATTTTCGATATTGGAGTGACGAAAATCCTCGAGAAATCCATCAGGAACCCCTCCATAGCCCAAAAGTGACTGTGTGGTGTGCTCTTTCCCGCCTAGGCGTCTGGGGGCCTTACTTTTTTGAAGAAAATGGGCAAACCGTAACGGTCAACAGCGAGCGCTATTGTTTCATGCTGGAAAATTTTCTTAGACCCAAAATGGAAGAAAATGGCGTGGAAAATGTGTGGTTTCAACAGGATGGTGCAACCGCCCACACATCGCGACGATCAATGGACATTCTCAGGGAACTGTTTCCCGGTCGCCTCATTTCCCTGAGAGGTGATCTTGGCTGGCCGCCGCGCTCACCGGATCTCACTCCATGTGACTTCTTCCTTTGGGGTTACCTCAAATCGAAGGTTTACCAGCATCGACCAAGGACCCTTCTTGCTTTACGAAGGGAAATTGCTCGGGCAATTGAAGAAATTCCTGTGGAAATGACGGTGAAAGTCATGGAAAGCTACCGCGAGCGCCTAAATCAGTGTATCCGCTCCCAAGGACGACATTTGAGTGATGTGCTTTTCAAAACTTAAATTTAAAAATGGCATAAAATTTGCGATATGTTAATAAAAAATTTTTTTGACAAGTTGAGTGGTTTTAATTTTATAACGTTTTGAAATCGGATAGGTTTTTCTGCCCCACCCTGTACTAACTATATAGTTCATCCATAGTTACTAAATAAGTGGTCTATAACATTTGTTCACTTAATTTGTCACTTACATTCCTGGGAAAATAATAACAGTAAGATAATAAATAATAATAATAATAATAATAATAATAATAATAATAATAATAATAATAATAATAATAATAATAATAATAATAATAATAATAGTAATAATAATAATAATAATAATAATAATAATTAATAATAATAATTAATAATAATAATTAATAATAATAATAATAATAATAATAATTAATAATAATAATAATAATGATAATAATAATAATAATAATAATAATAATAATAATAATAATAATAATAATAATAATAATAATAATAATAATAATAATAATAATAATAATAATAATAATAATAATAATAATAATAATAATAATAATAATAATAATAATAATAATAATAATAATAAAAATAATAATAATAATAATAATAATAATAATAATAATAATAATAATAATAATAATAAAAATAATAATAATAATAATAATAATAATAATAATAATAATAATAATAATAATAATAATAATAATAATAATAATAATAATAATAATAATAATAATAATAATAATAATAATAATAATAATAATAATAATAATAATAATAATAATAATAATAATAATAATAATAATAATAATAATAATAATAATAATAATAATAATAATAATAATAATAATAATAATAATAATAATAATAATAATAATAATAATAATAATAATAATAATAATAATAATAATAATAATAATAATAATAATAATAATAATAATAATAATAATAATAATAATAATAATAATAATAATAATAATAATAATAATAATAATAATAATAATAATAATAATAATAATAATAATAATAATAATAATAATAATAATAATAATAATAATAATAATAATAATAATAATAATAATAATAATAATAATAATAATAATAATAATAATAATAATAATAATAATAATAATAATAATAATAATAATAATAATAATAATAATAATAATAATAATAATAATAATAATAATAATAATAATAATAATAATAATAATAATAATAATAATAATAATAATAATAATAATAATAATAATAATAATAATAATAATAATAATAATAATAATAATAATAATAATAATAATAATAATAATAATAATAATAATAATAATAATAATAATAATAATAATAATAATAATAATAATAATAATAATAATAATAATAATAATAATAATAATAATAATAATAATAATAATAATAATAATAATAATAATAATAATAATAATAATAATAATAATAATAATAATAATAATAATAATAATAATAATAATAATAATAATAATAATAATAATAATAATAATAATAATAATAATAATAATAATAATAATAATAATAATAATAATAATAATAATAATAATAATAATAATAATAATAATAATAATAATAATAATAATAATAATAATAATAATAATAATAATAATAATAATAATAATAATAATAATAATAATAATAATAATAATAATAATAATAATAATAATAATAATAATAATAATAATAATAATAATAATAATAATAATAATAATAATAATAATAATAATAATAATAATAATAATAATAATAATAATAATAATAATAATAATAATAATAATAATAATAATAATAATAATAATAATAATAATAATAATAATAATAAATTCAACGCATCAACCTTTGTGACTTATTTTTCTTTACACAGCGAACAAATCAGACACAATATTCAAGATAAATGTTAAATGTTTGGGATTACTAAATAATGATAAATGTTAACAGTATTGTTTGGTTTTATTTTTACTTCCCTGTTTTTAGTTTTTCAATAACAAAGCAACAACAACCATATAGGTAATTCGATTGAAAAAAAAAATAACATTTGAATAATTCGTTTGACAGATATCAAACAGGCCATATTTTATAAATATTATCTTAGCTTCATTGCAACATACTTAAATCTAAGAATTATTTGCAATACATATTTTCTAAAAAGGTGTTGGCTCTGAAACCTTAAAAATATAAATTTTGTTGTGTTAAAGCGTAACTGTGTAATATTAAATTCACTGTAACTATTTTAAACCTCAACATTATCAAATTCAAAGGATGAAAACGAGTTTATAATATAATTACCAGATAAAAGCACCTACCGCTATTAATTTAGATATAACTACGCATGACTTAGCATAGCTACCACAATGTTTTGTTATGAACTTCTCATACTTTAACGAATTTACCAACTTGCATCCTGTGACTGTATAGTTGGAACGTAAAAGCACTTTGTTGGGAAAATAATTTAGCCAATTTTCTGTTTCCGTAGCTGTGTCGAGTGATTAACTTGTGATGCATATTCAGCATTTGTCCTTAATTCTCGTCAACATATTCATGAATAGTAGAATTCGGTTTTAACAAGGATTAGACCTCAGGTCGACAAGCTGAATTGTTCCAAATGGGAATGAGAAATGGAGGATTGCATGGTTTGTTTCCTAAGGATAAGCTTACTTGTTTTGAAAATGAATTTATTAAAATCACTTTTACACTGATAATGTTAGAATTGAACCATACCAGAATTTTAGAATCATACTAACAAAGAAGATGAAAAGGACATTGAAAGGATAACGTTTTGTCATATATAATATCATAAGTTATAAATTTTTGTCGGCAAAAATTTTCAGATTGTTACGAGAGCCCAGCAATTTATTGAGTGGCATTGACAAAAAAAATCACGAGTTGTCAAACGAGTGATTTTTGATTAATGTCACAAGATAAATTGGCAACAGCCTCGAGTAAAGCAATCAGAAATTTTTTCTAGGATAAAATTTAACCACGAATTGTTTTCGGATGACTATTTCCAAAATAAAAATCAGGGAATCATTTATATATATATATATATATATATATATATATATATATATATATATATATATATATATTGACAAAAATCTTCTAATCTTTATTGTGTTTTGAGGTGTTATATTTAAGTCTGCTTTTTCAACGTTTTAAATAGATTCCTGTCCGAATCGATTCGTTTTTAATAAAAACTGATAACACTGAAAATATACACACTTTGACAGATAAACAATATGTTTCTAAAACGTCAAAAAAAATCGCTTATCAAATCTTATTGACTTAAAGGGTGCGAAATTTTTTTTGTAAAGGTGTTTTGTCAAAATGAAACCTGATAGAATCTTGAATTTGGATTGGCTTATAAATTTATGAGTGAAATAGTCATATATAATATCATAAGTGGTAAATTTTTGCCGGAAAAATTTTCAGATTGTTAAGAGAGCTGGTTGCCTAGCAATTTATTGGGTGGCATTGATAAAAAAATCACGAGTTGTTAAACGAGTGATTTTTGATCAACGAGATAAATTAGCAACAGGCTCGGACAAAGCAATCTTTTAAAACGTTTTAAACAGATTTCTGTCCGAATCGACTAGTTTTTAATAAAAACTGGTAACACTGAAAATATACACACTTTGACAGGTATGTAAACAATATGTTTCTAAAACGTAGAAAAAATTCGCTTATCAAAACTCACTTACTTGTAAAAATACGACATCTTACTGGCTAAAAGGGTGCGAAACTTTATAACTAGATAGAATCATGAAATTGTATTGGCTTATAAATTAATGAGTGAAATAGACAATTTGTTTAAATTATATCTAAAGATTCATACACAGCAACTTTTTAATCATCACGTTAATACATAATGCTAATAGATAATACGTAATGAAGTTTGATATATGGCAACGACCCGGACCATTCACAGCTAATTTTAATATTAACGCATATAATGCATAAACACAATGTATAGCAACAAAAGTTTGCAAACTCGAAACTTATATCCAATACGCATTCTGAAAGGTAATGTAGAATAAATAGAGATGTCAATTATCAATTAAATCTTTTTGCAGAAAATGCTAGGTTTTTCTTAACGTTACGCATTATCATACGCATTAAAAAATAGCTGTTAATTTAGCTTAATGTAAAATACTTTGAAGGAGACAGTATTAACATTGATGATTAAACTATAACGTTTTCGTTACTTCTCTACCCTTTCTATCGTTTTTGTATAGAAGTGTACCGCGAACCTGAAAAGCAGTCTAGCTTTTAGCTGAATTACTTTCTTTTCACATCTATTGTTCTTTAAAAATTTAAAAGAAAATTATGTTAAATATAAATTGCTTTGGTAAATTAATTATAAAAATCCTAGGCATTACTGTTTTTACTACACACCAAGAATGTTTTAGTATTTAAATGATAACGTCGGTAATAACAAACGCCTTTAAGGATACTACAAAAATTAAAAAAAAAAACTCTCTCAAATAAAGTGTGAAACATCTAAAAATTCCTCATGTGCATTTCAGACTAGTGGAACTAGAAAACTATCGGAAAAAAGTAAAAAAAAAGTAAAGAATACTCCGTTGCTGACAGCGTACGAACAAAAATCCACTCTGTGCTTACCCTACATTGCTACATATTGAACCACGCTATCAAGTTACATTTGCTTTCGTGCTTTAGTTTAGGAATTCCGACCCGACACCGGCTTGAATACTTATTAAGTAATTGAAATTTTATTCTTTATTTCTTTCAATTAAAAAGAATACAATATTATATTACGCATAAAAAAATCTGATGTGGCCAGCACATAACCTCCCGTCAATTCCATGTTTAAAATAGCAATGAGCTTTAAGTAAATATCACTTCCGATTGATCGTTTGTAAACAAAATCTAATTTGTTGTTCCAATAAATAGAAAAATCTGTAATCCGAAATTTTGGATTATATTTTATTATGTTTTCCTCGAATATCTGGTAAGAGCTCCAAATTAAGTACCACTTCCGGTTTACCATATAAATATAGTCAAAATCCAATATGTTGTTTCAAATTATACACGAGTTTTAAACAACAAATTTGATAAGTTTTGGATTATGTTTTAAAATATTTTTTCAATAAAATCTGTTTATAGCATTCTGTAAAGGACTACTGCCGGTTTATCAATCTTAGAAAAAATCTAATATGTCGTTCTCATTAACATAAAAGTCTTAAATACTAAATTTGAAAAGTTGTGGATTGTATCAATATATTTTTCACGAAAATATGTTCAGAGCTGCAAATAAAGTATCACTTCCAGTTTATTAATTTTAGTCAAAATCTAATATTGTACAAATGCGAGAGAAAAATCAGCTGACGCCGGGGTTCGGACCCGGGACCTCCAAATCTCTAGTCTGGAGTCGAACCCCGGGTTCGAACCTTGGCGTCAGCTGATTTTTCTCTCGCATTTGTACAATTTATCTTGGTAGTAATTTCTTAATTACACGCTTCTATAGCATTACTTTTCAATTTAAAATCTAATATGTTGCTGCCCTTCATATAAAAGTCTTAAATACCAAATTTGGCAAGTTTTGAAATATATCACAATATATTTTTCATGAAAATCTGTTCATAGCATAAGTATCACTTCCGGGTTAACAATTTTAGCCAAAATCTAATATATTGTTCCCTTTCATATAAAAGTTTTAAATACGAATTTAAAAAGTTTTTGATTATATCATAATATATTTTTTACGAAAATCTGTTCAGAGCTTCAAGTAAACTATCACTTCTGGTTTATTAATTTTAACCACAATCTAATATGTTATTTCCTTTGATATAGAAGTCTTAAATACTAAAATTGAAAAGTTTTGGATTATATTTTAATATAATTTTTTATTAAAAACTGTTATGGGCTTCAAGTAAAGTATCACTTCCGGTTATTCAATTTTACCCAAAAGTCTAATCAACTCTTTATATGAATGGGAACCGTATTATACCTACTGATAAAACTTTGTTACCCAGATTAATTTCCGCTACCAAGTAAATAAACAGTTGTTACTGTTTATAACTGTCAGTGTGAAAGTTTGAAAATAAAATAATAATAATAATAATAATAATAATAATTAAATTTTCATATTGCGTTGTCTTTCGAATTTATCTCAGCAAATACCCCACGACCTCTCTGAGTTTCTCAGATAAAATTTTATTTTTAAGCACTCATTCTTTTTGCTTTTACATTAAGTAAAACCCCTCCTCCTTTGGAGTCGGGATTTACCTTGCAGTTTGCTTTCGTGTTTGTTGCTAAGCAAAAAAATTCATGCAATAAAAATTTATCGATAAAATCAAGGGGTTTTTGACAATAGACATTTTCAATTTAAAGAGATAGAAAATAAGCGCATAGTATAACAATTGCGATCTATAGCGTTTGTTCCTAAACAAATTAGACGTAAAATGTGAGAAAAAATATTTGAAAACTTTAAAAAAATTCTCGAAAAAACGCTTTTATTGAAGCTAAAATGTCTAGCGATGCAATTTTTCACCGAGAATACAGGTATTTTAATGACTGCAATATTTTTGACGTTTCGTTTGCCCAGTTGGCAGTTGTTGGGGCCATTTTACTCACTATTTGGAGCGATAGAACGAGATAGCCGTTAAATTGAAAAGGTCTATTCCAAATTATTCCCTGAACAGAGTTACGATATACGTCGCCTTATGAACAGATTGTACAACCTGTGTGATAAAAAGAAACTATGTACTTCATTTACGTATATCGTCAAAAATCATACACTCGTTTGCTGTTAACGAGGGATACGCAAAAGTTGTGTACGACTGTACGGGCTTATTCTATAGCAAACTCAAATTCACTTGTAATAAACACGTTGTCCTTGGTACTAAAATAGCTACAGAGTGATCGAAAATGGCTGAAAGTCACGTGGCTACTTTTTTCAAAATGATGTCAAAATTATATTTCAAATTTCCATAATTCATGAAAACTATACTTATGCAGGGTTTACAACCTTTTATGGACGGATGGGCTTCTTTGCGGTCAGAAGTCATAAATTATTCGAATTTGAATCCATCACTTTTAGAGTAAGAAATGGGCCATATTAAAAAAAATCATACTCAATTTTTGTATAAATTTTGTAAATTTAATATAAATAAGACAATAAAACAAAAATTTTATTTATTAATTGGGAAAAAATATGTACATATAAAAAAACAAGATATAATAAAACAGAGATTTAGTACAGAGTACATGTACAGTACCGTGCAGTCAGATTGCCAATAACAGTTTGTATTCAAAGTTACGTTTGAATTTATTGTAATCCCTATAATATTTTAATCTCTTCTCAATTTACAAATTGCAGTTAAAAGAAGGATATTTTAAACGCATTGCTATTTGAATACAGATTTAAAAGTACAAAATTAGGAAACATCTTACAATATTTTCATCTCTTTTCTATTTACAAATTGATGTTAGAAGAAGTACATTTATAACTCATTATTATTTTAATAAAGATATAAGAATATATAATTAGCAAATGTCTTGAACACAAATTTCCGATACGGTCCAGGATAGAAATTCTACCTGGCTCTAGTAATCCTTACCACAAGTTCCATTAAACTCTATCACGGGCATTTGGCCGATGTTATAATGTGTTTCATACATTCCTTCCTCCAACTATACATGACGTTTCATTATGGATTTTATCTCGGCTTTTATTGAAGAGCGTTATAATTTTCTTCTTGAAGCACATTTTCATTCAGCTTCTTCTGATTCAACCATTTTTGACCACTCTGTATTTTGCAAGGGTTGCATACATATTTTTTTCCATTTCTATATTATATAAAAGTATACAAAATTAGAAACTGTTATGCTTGCGCTCTCAAACATAAAGGTAAATAAAGATAACTAAAAAAGATGTACATTTTTCACGATCATAGAAAAAAGTTATTGATCTCAGGGTAGATTGTTATTAAACATATTTCTGAACTCATATCTTTTCTTATATTTCATATCGTGTAGGTGCATGTATATGACACCATCTGCAAATAAGCACAGAAAATTCACAAACTGCTTATTCGATAAAAGAAACCTTGCAAGCATTTTCTAGAATATATAAATATATCCTAGCAGTATTACTCATCTACTTCATGTATGAAAGAATATGACATTTCATTCGACAGATGTCGAATTTCGAAATACATATCACTGAAGGAGTGAAGGATACAATAATCTTTCTATATGGAGATCTATTGAGATGACATAGGAGAATAAGTTAAATTTAGAACTCTAGCGCAGGCGCAGAATTTTCAAAGAAGTACTTACCTATATGAATTTCATGTAGGAATAGTAGCCAAACGTGAAATCAGGCACGCATTAAATGTTATGACGCCCATTGGTACGGTCGCTTTTCCGCTTTAGATGCATTCACGTTATATTTTTGTTGTAATTTTATTCGTATCTGGAAGAAGCAGATGCGGTAAATAGCTCCTATGCAAAGTACTAATAGGGTTTTCCATTTATATATTTAGTATTGTAATCAGTGCAGGCAATGACGTCATGCCATGCACTAGTAGTTGTTACACTGAGAAAAAGATATAATTACGTGAACTGTAAATTTATTTGTTACAAATAAATCCTAAGCTTGAATAGATCCAAATATATCTATAATTGAAGCAATGTAATAATTTATTTGAAGCATTTATTTGTCTCAAATAAATATATATTGAGATCAATTATAGCTTCTATTTAATGAGAACTATGTATTTATTTACGTTAAGAATTATTTTAATTGCGCTAAATTTATTTCATTACTATTGGATATATAATAATTTATTTGAACCAAATTTATATACCTACCTCTCATAACCTGTCGACTCTAAATAGATTAAAATTGAAGGAAAATAATTAAATAAAGACCAGTACATTTAATTTTTTCGCCATATTTTTATTAACTCGCAAATTACTACTTACAAATGATTAATATACATACATATAATAAAAATTATAAAAGTATAAATACACACTCTGTTACAGGTACCGATGCATGTGCCTTCTTGGCATAAAAGATACACTGAAAAATGCAAAGCAAAGACCCAAAACTCCACTCAAGTAGTATATTTTCACTGTTTCGTCACCCATGTTCACTACTTTTTAGCATACGTATGAAAAACAAATCGCCAGAAATGAACACTGTCAGGAATGAGCACCACCAAGATGAAACGTACAAAAAATGAACAAGTCCATACAAGTCACTTCACTTAAAATCGTCATT
Source organism: Harpalus rubripes (assembly GCA_963082715.1). Classification (NCBI taxonomy): domain Eukaryota; kingdom Metazoa; phylum Arthropoda; class Insecta; order Coleoptera; family Carabidae; genus Harpalus; species Harpalus rubripes. The sequence continues at coordinate 26,914,551 of OY720449.1, read as the reverse complement.
TGACAAATAGAATATTGTTCACTCAATGGAAATATTATTTTGCCACAAATAATATTTATTTGTGACAAATAAATTTAGATTCATACAATAAAAACTATTTTTCTTTGTAATTAATATAAAGTTTACACAAATATATTATGAAATTAAATCGAAACAATTACATATTTGTAGGAAACAAATAAATATTTCAGAAAATTATAAATTTATTTATTAAAAATCTTAATTTAAAATACTAAACATAAATATATTAGTTTATTTGAGAAAATTAAATTAAATTTGAATGGAATAAATCACTGTCAAATAAATAATATAACTGAATGAATAAAATACATTTCATATTAAAGATTAAATTTTATTTGTTGCAAGGTTGCAATAATTGAATGAATGAAATACCTCTTAATTATGAATATTTATTTGCTAAAAACCAGTCATTTTTCTCAGTGTATAACACGGACGTAGTGCATTTTAAATGAAACATGTTGCAAAAGTTGGCTAAATTGCAGTTTATCCAGAATTCAAGAATTTTATATTAATGGTTATATATACTTGGTAAACCATTAAAAACACTAAATACCGCAAAAAATTGGGCGCGGAAAGCTATATTTATAGAGATTTTAGCATTTTTTTCTGAAAAAAATTAGGTTAGATGAACTACATATATTTCCATGTTTAAGTAGGTACTTACGCTTTCATACGAATAATACTGTTTCAATTAATGTATATTTGCAAAATTACGTCTTATTTTCCTTCTTACCCTACATTTTTACCTTCCGTCACCTTTAGGTAAGGAAGGTATTGTCTTTGGTCAAAAAATTCGGCGGTGAGTTTTTAATGAATAAGCACGTTTTAAGGTCCCTAGAATACGATTTTACTATTTTTACGATGATGTCTGTATGTGTGTGTGTGTGTGTGTGTGTGTGTGTGTGTGTGTGTGTGTGTGTGTGTGTGTGTGTGTGGATGTGTGTGTGTGTGTGTGTAACAAAATTTTCGTCTGCGATAACTCTAATACTACAACTCCAAAAATTATAATTCTTTCGTATTCCTCTTCGTTGCATCCATATGAAGAGCTGATTAGATTTTGGTTATAATTGGTCAACCGGAAGTACACTAATTTGCGGATTTTAACAGTTTTTCTTGAAAAAACGATGTTGAATATCATTTTTTCATATTTAATGTTATTATAAATATTAAAGAATATTTTATTTTCTATACGATTTGATTGCATTTTATACCTAATATTAAATGGATATAGAGTTAAAAAATTATAAAGAAATTAAATTTCATAAAGTAGCCATAGCTGTGGAAACAGCTACTATATTAAGAAAATTTTGATTGAAAGATGTCAGTGTCAAGTGAAATTGACATAGTGTGTTTGTCTTATAATTTTACTGGAAATAGGTATAGGATCTTTTGCTTTCTGTATGGAATTTGTATAAAATACATACAACTGCTTTAAGGTAATGTACAAGAAATAATAATAATAATAAATCTTTTATTTCTGCAGATACATTACACTGTGTATAGAAAACGTCACAAAATAATAATTTTCTGTATGAAATTTGCATAAAATACATGCAACTGCCGGAAGGTAATGTACAAGAAATAGAATATTAAATTTAGTAAGGAACTTTCCGTATGAAATTTGTACAAAATACATAGAACTGACGGAAGGTAATGTGCTGGCCACATCAGATTTTTTAGTTATAATTTTGCGTTCATCTGTCAAACTATTGTAAACTAACATGTATGTGCTTGGTGAGCGTTAGAAATTGTTTTTGTCAGGATTTTTGAAAAATTTCTTAAAAAGTTCGTTTGCGTTAGATATTGTTTTTGCCAGGATTTTTTAAATTTCTTAAAACATTACTGTGCGTTAGGTATTGTTTATGTCAGGATTTAAAAAAAAAACAAAAAATTTATTTTTCCAAAAAATATATAAATACCTGTTTCCGCGCTTCAATTTTGTGTGTCGTTATTATATTTTAGCAGAAATAGAACATTACAACAAAAAAATTGAAATTTCTACTATTCTGGATAAACTGCAATCCAGCCAAAAGTTTTGTGCAAGTTTATTAGCAGTCACTTTCAATAAAGATGTTATGTAGGTATGGATATCACTACAAAAGATTCGTTTCCAATAATTCTTCTATTATTAACAATAACAATCTAACATCCATTATACTTACACAGACACTTTTTACAACTCAACATATATGAATTTGACAGACTGCACTGGCAAGAACTGACGGTCGTAGTAAATGCAAGAAAGTGCGTACTGAGTAAGGTTCATTTCACTCGAAAAATATACATAAAACTCAGTTAGTGCGCACTGATAATAAACTCAGTGCAAAAAATCCGCACTAAATATATAAATGGAAATCGTTATAAAATAATAGTTTTGACACAACCTATAACCGCTAGGTTTATTAACTTCACCACTTTAATAAAATTCTCGTACTTCATAAACGACTAACTTCAATTCCGTCTGTATGTTTTTTGTAAGATCGTCAGATCTTTATGAAATTTATAAATTATTTGAGAGAAAAAGATGTCATAAAAAACGGATATTTTTCTGACATTGTTATGTTACGGCTACGGCACTAAATACAATATTATATTTATGACTGACATGTACTTCAACAGGCATGATATTAATTAGTATCTTACAAATAACGTAAGATATTATAATTCCGAATATTGCTCATTTCTAGTCCCAACTTGACTCGTCATATTCAAACTCTTATTTTAGTGTCTCGAAGGATTTGCGTATTCGCCTTCGGCTCGTTCGGCAAATTTTCCTTCTCGTGAAAAAAAGATATACTTTACTCATTTGGTACATAAATAACTATTAAACATTTTTCGTTTATGTTGATTATAACAAAAAAAATTGATCTTCAAACTTTTTAGTTTGGCAATTCTATGAAATAGGATTATTTTTAATTTCCTCTAACAGTAATTCCGACTCGAGGGTTGCTTACACCTGAGACGAACGAACTAGAATTTGCGGTATTAAATTTTTTAAATACATCTCTGAATCCTGTTGCTAAGGTCATTTTAAATGCCTCCTGGTATTGAATACAATTCTAATCTTCTGTAATGGAATACATAAGGGTCAGTTTCCTTTCAAATCAAATATAGGGAAATGTTTTCAAAAGAAACCATATCTATTAAATAATCTAAACGTCAACATTCATTCGTTAGTCATACTATAACATTTGGTGTCAGACTATAAACATATATATTCTTATCGATTTAAAAAAAAAATTGATTTCAAATATAATTTTGTGCACCTCGGCACTGAAATTCCTTTTTATCACCCTATCAGTGATTTTGTTTATTGTTATTAATAAATTCTACTTTCGTGTAAAAAAAAAATAGAATTTCAATGCCTTCATACAGAAATAACAATTAATGTGTAAAAATCGGGGAAATTTTTGCTCACTCTATCGTTAATTTTTTGCCCACCCAGTTTCGAATCTCTGGCGCCGCCATTGCGTCAAACTCAGAATTACGCTTCGTGGTAAAATTAAGTAGTTATTTATGTATCTAGAGCGGAGAGTGATACTTTGTCGCTTGAGTGAAGTTAAAAGCGACAAACGCCCTTTATGCTTGTGACACACACATTTTTCTACGTCCATTCAGAAAAAAATTACTACAAGCTTTTAAGCGAAAAAACTGCAAGTCGTTCACTTTCCGTTCGAAACCAAAACTTTGAAAAACCTTTTTTTTTAAATGTACATAAAAATATATGTGTTAGGATATGAAGGCTGAGTTTTAAGAATCAGAAAAATATATCGCAGTAGGACTACGGAAATTTTGAAATACTGGTTTTAGTTTAAAAACGAACAATAAGAGTGTATTAGTCAAGCAAAACATCTGTTTTAATATAGATACAAACCCAGAATTATTGTTCAATCAGTTTAAAAGTACATATGAGTTAATGGGCTGTGTGCAATATAAAGACATGCATAAATTCAACTGTGTATATACATATTCATTGACAAACTGATTAGGCTTGCCAGCGGTTTTTCACCTTTCATCATAGTTTCCAGCTGAGTGTAGGTAAATATAAAAATCTGGTGTGGCCAACACAATACCTCCCGCCATCAACCACCTGAGTTACAAAAAAAGCTAATCCTTATTTTTGGATTAGCGAATTTTAGTCTAATTTTGGCGTGCCTGAGTGTCTGGTCGCGAATCTGGGAAACTGGGTTCGATCCTGACCGACGCCGAATATTTCGAATTTTAAATATCACAAAATTGACCCCTGTGGTGCACTCCCCAAGCCAGCCATGAGTGCCCGTGAGGTGACGCCTGGTAAACGCCCGCACGGTACAAATATATCATCATTACCAAAATCTGCGTACAAAGCAGATTGGCACACCCAGTAATGGGTAATATGCCATGATGATATATTTATTTATTTATTTATTTATTTATTTATTTATTTATTTATTATTTCTTAAAATGTATTCTAATCTAACTACCTTTTTTGATAATAAAATGTGGATTAAATTTTAAATACCGGGATAGAATAGAATTCACTAATCCAATAATGAGAATTAGCTTAAACTTTTTTGCGAATCGTTAATTTTTATTAATTTAAATACATACCTATATATTTACTTATGCTGGAAACTATTTCGATTTCCTTTCCTATCGTTCTATTTACTATTTTCTTTTTAAAACGTTACAATTATTAATTTGAAATGATCAGTTCCTTGACAGTGACATTTACCTGTCAGTTACATACATCTGAATAACTGCGTAAGGAGTATTGTTTGTTTATATATAAGTTTATAACTTTATCCATAATATATGTAGAAAAAGTATTAATGCAAATCTATAGAAAATTGAATAATCTTTAATTTTTATAATAACGTTAAACTCGAAAAAATAACATTTAAAGGTATTTTTAGAAGAAAAACTATTTTGAGCTTCTTGTAAAGTGCCATTTCTTGTTATCCAATTTACACCAAAATCTAATGGGCTCTTTCCATAATAGAAAAAGTTCAAAATACAAGGTTTCAAAATTTTCTGAGTATTAGTATTAGAGTTAGAGTGGAGGATCTACACACATATACACACAGACATCATCGTGAAAATGTTAAAATTGGATTCTAGGGACCTTAAAACGTGGGCATTTACCAAAATCTCGATTGCGATTTTTAACACGATACCTATACCTCCCTTTAAAACTAATAACATACCAGTGATGATTGTGATGGTCCTGGTGATGATGACAATAGCTCGACCACTAACACACACACACTTATACTAACTAATTTATGTCTTAAATTTGCAAAATATTTATATTTTCACCAATTGATTCAACCATTCAAACCAACGCTGCTACACAACTGGATATCGTATATCTATTATATCTTATAGCTCAAAGTTTGTCCGAACCTGTTCGTAATGCACGAACTCATGTAAAGAAATACGAACTGTAAATATATACATAAATCAGTATTACTCGGACAAATATTGAGTTTAGCAGCGTTATGATTTAAGAAAGAATAAATGTAATTTTAGTGGTAATTTCATTTAAATTTCATAAGTTTTAGTGTAATTTTTGTGACATATGCATCATCGATGCCCATAAGCAGATGTTAAGTTCATGGATAATATAGTTCTGCATACAATGGTAAGTTATTTAAAACTACATTAAAACATAAAACTATGCTATAAATTTTAAAAGCATACGGTGTAGATATTGTGTTCTACTTTAGAATTTTAAAAATTTATTAACATCTTTATGTTCCAATATATTTTAAAGCAAAGCAAAGTAATGCAAGTAGGTATTAATAAATATTTTAGTGTTTTATAAAATGTAATTTATTTTATCATAGATATATATCAGTTTTTACACTTTTAATTAACAAGGTACAACCTACTATCCTTTATAAATAATTTTCATTTTGCATTATCGTTCCTAATTAAATATTCTCGTATAATTTTCAATGTTACATTGAGTTGCTACGTTTAATTAATATGTATACCTAACAAAGAAAACTTTCTGCTGTCTATATTTGCTAATTATAAATGAAGTTCGTTAAGTAAACGTCAGAGTTCATATGAAATATTGTTAGTAGCTAAATATTTTAAAACATGTACTTAATTAATATTTCACTGATACTCGTAAATTGTGAGATTATTACACGTTTAACACAGCAGTTTCGGTATTACCAATATAGTTTTTCATACTGCCAAATTATTGCCGAAAACTAACAAATTAAATTCGGAACAGAAAATTTATAATTAGTAAGTATAAAGGTGCATTCACAAATGAAAATTAGGTTTAGATGTACGGTTTATACTTTAGATTTAAAGACTTTGGCCGCATATTATGTAATGACTCCATTCACACTTCAAAATTTAGGGTCTCTAAATCCAAATCATAAAGCTTAACATTGCAAGGTCCAAAATTTAGGTTTATGATTTAGTTTGATGTTACAAACTTCACCAATGAGAACGAGTCTGAAATGATATAGATATATACACCCATCTTTATTTAGTATCCACTTGGTGGATTTGGCTTTTTAAACAAATGCGAGAAGAACATGGAGACTGTCATAAATTAATTGCTGAAATATAACCAATAATGCCAAGCGAATGACAGTTCCACGGCGCACAGGTGTCTTGTTGAGTACTGCTCTACCAATATTTTAATTTTGTTTTTGAGGCATTTATGTACATAGATGTCTGTACATATCAAAACTAATTTTCAGATAATTTAAACTTATATTTATGAATGACTTACTTAAACCTAAACAAAAACCATAAACCTAATTTTCATTTGTGAATGCATCTTAATATCGATACGCATGAGATACACATACAGGATACAGGGTCAGGGTAGAGTGATGACCGGAACTCGCGAACATTAAAACTTTAACATGAAAATTACATATGTAAATTTCAATTAATTTAATAGATAATTGTTTACTTGAACACAAATTACAAATAATATTAAGAATAAACTAACCTAGCTTGACAGATAAAACATAAAACATTATTCATTTATATAGTTGCCGATAAATAAGTATAGGCCGGAGATTTTTACTCTAAGTTATGAAGTGGCAATACCGCAGGTAAAGAACATGGAGCGGAGAAGGCAAACAGTTGAGCATCAGTCCGTACTTATTTGATGGCCAGTATAGTTTCAGTTCCATGGCTATCACTATTTTGGGATGATTTCGACAAAATTAATTTTACTTATTGATTCAGATGCAGACTTTTGTTCTATATCGTTTATTTGAAGATTTTTCACTTAATATAATTAGGAAAGCACGAAATTACGAAAATACTTGATGATTTTTACAGGTTAAAAGACTATGTTAGACAATGCAACGCGTGTACATTTGCTTATGTTAGATTTGAACAGTGACATATTTCCGTGCTTTCTTCATTTGGTATGGCGTGACACTGACATCTTCAAAGTTTCATAATTATAGTATTATCCGTTATTGCCAAGTATTATTTCAACAAGAAATAATTAATTGCGTAATTTATATTTTTAATAACATAAAAAAATTTAACGAAGTTGGATGTGCGAATTAGTATTTAAGTGATCAAGGAAAACGATAGTATGACTAGAGTAGGTATGGTACGACTAACGAATGAAAGTTGACATTTAAATTATTTTATAGATGTGGTTTCTTTTGAAACCCTAGAGAGGTATGAAATTTTTGCATGAATCCATTTAAATACTGGACTAGGAAAGCACAGAAATACATTACTATGTCTGGCATAAAATAGATGATCGACTAGGGTAACTGAATATTAAAACAGGAGTGCGTTTAAAATATTTTAAATATTTTTCGTTTATGTTGATTATAACAAAATATTTTGATCTTTAAACTATTTAGTTTGGAAATTCTATGAAATAGGATTATTTATCTCCTCTAACAGCAATTCCGACTCGAGGGTTGCTTACACCTGAGACGAACGAACTAGAAATTGCGGTATTAAATTTTTTATACATCCCGGAATCCTGTTCCTAAGGTAATTTTAAATACCTCCTGGTACTGAGTACAATTCTAATTTTAGAATACATAAGGGTCAGTTTCCTTTCAAATTAAAAATAGGGAAATATTTTCAAAAGAAACCACATCTATTAAATAATCTAAACGTCAGCTTTCATTCGCTAGTCATATTATACTATCTTTCTGATCGGCTGCAGAGAACCATTACCACTACCACTCATATATAATAAGGACCCATTATTCAGTTATTTGTTGTTAAGCTTAAGACCCCTAGACCTGCCTTTCTAGTATAGAAATAAAATGCAGAAGTAAAATACGACTTAAAAATTCTTAAGCCAACGTGTCGCTCGACCTGGGTTGGAAGTGTGACAAGACATACCTGTCACCAGTGCCGGCCCGAGACTTTTGAGCGTCCCAGACGAAAATTGTAAATTGCGCCTCTCATTTATTACAATTTTGTTTAGATCATATAGGTACAAAAATTAGAAAAGAGGCGGTATGTGTCCATAACTCGCGAAAAATCACAGAATTTTAATCTGAATGAATTTTTTTTGAAAATATATTGGATATTTAAAATACAGAGAATTTTTTTTTGTGTTCTACAGAGTCGCTTTGTTTTGTCTAATACTATATACAGGGTTAGTCACGGGAGAGTAACTTTCAATGTCCGTTGTGTTCAACCCGAAATACAATTTACAACAGCGTCTAGCTTCCTCTCTTAAAAAAATCTGATGTGGACACCACACGACTTCCTTGTACACAAGACCAATATGAAGTACAGACCCAAGTATAAAATTGCACGTATTTGACGTAATTTGACATTAGCATATCTTTTTTATTTTTTTGTTATTTTTTGTCCTAATCCATAGCAAGCTTCATTACAAAAACCAAAAATTATATAAGTTTTAAATATACATATCTCGCACAGAATTTAATTCTCTAAAAAAATTATTAGAAGCATTTATTTCTAAAATCAAAATGAAACCATTTTATTGAAGAAAACTGTTAACAACTTCAGGTAATATGTCACTTCCGGTTAGCCTGTTTTAACCAAAATCTACTATGTTATTCCAATTGACATAAAAGTCTTATATACCAAATTTGAAAAGTGTTAGATTATATTTTAAGATAGTTTTTCATTAAAATCTATTATAGGCTTCAAATAAAGTACCATTTCTAGAAATTCTGTAATGACCAAAAAAGGGAGGTGCACAACTAGATGTTATAGCAGTCCTAAATACAAAATTTCAACTTTCTACGGCTTACCGTTTTTGAGTTATGCGAGATACATACGCACGTACGCACGTACGTACGTACGTACATACAGACGTCACGACGAAATTAGTCAAAATGGATTCAGGGATGGTCAAAATGGATATTTCCGTTGAAATCTCAAAACCGAAATTTTTCGCGATTACAATTCTTCCTTTACTTCGTACAAGGAAGTAAAAATAGAATATTTAATTCACGATTGCTTTGCCTGTCTAGTGACGGTTCTGTCATTTTGACATTAAACAATTAAATATGGTCTGTTGTCATTAGTATTTTGGGTTGCAAAGAAACGGGCTTTCAAAATAACTCTTCCGTATAACTAACCCTGTATGTAGTAAAAGAAAAAATATTTCTCAGTGCAGGTATAAGTCTCGATATAAATACATTTCGTTATTTTGCAATTCGGAAAATCTAATTTAACTCTAACAGTTCATCCTAGGTTAAAAATATAAGAATCTTGTTTTGTACAAAATTTTGATACGGATCACAGTTTTTAAGAAAAATTGGCGAGGGTCTGCATCAGTGTATTTTTCTGTACAAGATTTCGTATAAAAGCTTTTATTGCATTTTTTTTATGTTGGGTGTATTTTTCATTAGATTTCCTGAACAACAATTACTTTTTCAGTATTTGATATGACAATGGTTTTAATTGATATAATCGCCAACGAATTTAACCTTTCTTCTTTCTTAGTATAACGTAAAAAAACTATAAATAAATAGGATTTAATTAATATAAGTTTGCTGCAATTGGAATTGTCAGCATTATGACTAAAGCTACACACTGGACGAGTCAATAAACTTAAAATTTGATTTTTAATTTATTTTGCAAAAGAATGGTCTGAAAAAATGTCGCCCTAAAACCAATTTCGCCCCAGACGGTCACCTGGCTTTCCTGTAGCTTGGGCCGGCACTGCCTGTCACAAAGTAATACCGCCCTCAGATGGAATTCGCTTTTATAAAAGCATAATATGTATATCTATACATATTGTTTAATGTTTTCTACAGTAGAATTTTCGTTTACAATTTTTCAATTTTTCAAACAAATTTTATGTCCACTATTATTATGCTAATCCCTCCTTCAGTTTTATTCTATTCTCTCCTTTGCATCATTTGAACCCCCTGTCTCTAAATTTCCATGTCTGTGATTACCTGCTGTAATGCTGAAAGTATCCCCTGGAAATTCTTACAGCAATAACAATACAAACCGCCGCTGAGGAACTTTCTACACTACCGGACGTGCTCTGGGTCGGAAACACGGACCCTAGGAATTTCACATGGATTCTTCTTTTCCCCCTTGTGGAATACCGACGTTGCTCGGTGTTTATTTTATTTGTAAGGAACAAATATGCAAAATTACGTTTTTAATATTGCTGATTTTGTGCAAGTGTTATTTCAATAAATTTCTTAAGATTTACAAATAAGTTAGTTAGATACATGGAGAATTTGCAAATTTAGATGAGTCAAGTGATGTTCTACCATAACAGAACTTCAACTTCCCGACTGCTGTTCCATTACGAACACACTGTTAGGCTACTGGGACCTGTAAAATCCGTTGGTGGCGCTGTAAGCGCTCATGTCATGTCACCTTGTAGGAAAGATTTGTTTACAATTTGACTGAGTGCTTTTTGACATAAAATAAATAAATATGTCATCATGTTTTATTACTCATTTTAGGGTGTGCCAATATACTTATAGGTATTTGCACATTTTGGTAATGACGATATATCTGTACCTTTGAGGGTATTTACCAGGCGTAGCCTGTAGCCTTGCATACTTTCAAAGTTATCGTGCAGAGAACACTAAAGGAATCACTTTTGTGATATTTGAAAACTTTCAAGTTTCAAAATTGAGGTTGGTAGAAATCGAAAAAAAAAGAGTAAATATTAACAATTCAACTCAACACGATTTTTAAATTTCTTTAGTTACATAGTTGTAGGGCTATAAATTATAAATCATTCTCGTATATTGTGGATTAATAATATTTACTACTTATTTGTAATTCGATTTTCGACTATTCTGACTTCGAATTGTAGTTTGTTTTAAAACTATTTCGCACATTTTAAAAGGGGCAAATAATAGTAAAATCATTGAAATTATAAATATATTTATCAATAATTGCATTAAAACTAAAAGATGCATGTATCTGCATAATAATCTCTCTTTGTGTTTACCTTCCGTCACCTTTAGGTAAGGAAGGTATTGTCTTTGGTGAGTTTTTAATGAATAAACACGTTTTAAGGTCCCTAGAATACGATTTTACTATTTTTACGATGATGTCTGCATGTGTGTGTTTATGTGTGCGTGTAACAAAATTTTCGTCTACGATAACTAATACTACAATTCCAAAAATTATAATTCTTTCGTATTCCTCTTCGTTGCATCCAGATGAAGAGCTGATTAGATTTTGGTTATAAGTGGTCAACCGGAAGTACCCTCATTTGAAGATTTTAACAGTTTTTCTTGAAAAAACGATGCTAAATATGATTTTTTCACATTTAATGTTATTATAAATATTAAAGTACATTGTATTCTCTATACGATTTGACTGCATTTTATACTTCATATTAAATGGATATAAAGTTATAAAATTATAAAGAAATTAAATTTTAGAAATTAGCTAGCTATGCTAGAAATAGCTATTATATTAAGAAAATTCTGATTGAAAGATGTCAGTGTCAGTTGACATATTCGTAGTATATGTGTGTTATAATTTTACTCGAAATAGGATCTTTTGCTCGAAACTTTCTGTGTGGAATTTGTATAAAATGCATACAACTGTCGAAGGGTAATGTACATACAAGAAATTTAGAATATTTTGCAAGGAACTTTCTGTATTGATTTTTTTAGAAAATACTTAGGCATTTACGAAAATTCTACCGGTAGATATCGCATCTACCGACTGTGTTCGAAAACACGAGTGGTAAAAATTACCGTGTTCGAAAATCATACAATATATACCAGATTCATCTACCGGATTCATGAAGAATCTAATCTCAAAAAAGGTAGTGATGGAAATCAAAGCACGCGCATTTAAATTGGAAATGTGTTCAAAGTCGGACTCTGCTCAGTTTCAAATTTTCTAATTATTTTTATAGGTTATGGATCTACTCTGTTTACCACTTGCGCTCTTAATATATCGATTCCGGTAGCTATAACCTGATAAACAGCTGTTTACCGGTAACAGCTCACCGGTAGAATTTTCGTAAATGCCTCATATAACTGACGGAAGGTAATGTGCTGGCCACATCAGATTTTTTGTTATTTAACTGGTAGGAAAAGAGTGATAAAATCAGAATTCTTTTTAAAAGCGTTTTCTTGTTTAATAGCATTTCCACGGAACTATCTTATGTATTTACCCAGCTTGTAGAAATATATTTTCATCTACGGGCAAAGCCCCGCAATACGAATGCGAAACGTTAAGTATGAAAGAGCAACAAAAATTGATTGAATTTGATTGTTGGTGAGTGCAGCCCTCGAATGTTTGCCGGTTTCGCATACAGACGTAGTGGGTAATTCTTCTTCAGACGGCTCTGTAATGCGGTTGTTAAGAGAAAATGACGTACCTTTATGTGACTTCTGTGCGAGTTTTCTGTGTATCTATGTTGTTTTGTTATCGAGCAACTACTGAAATGCGGAGTTTCGTTTTCAGATGGCTCTAACTTCTTAAGTGATACTTATCTGCATTAGCATCATGCTGATGTGAAGTTGTTTTCTTTTATTTGTGTTTCCCGGAAGGCGTAATGACATAAAGACGGCACTTCACTCTAACGACCCACGAATAATTAATATGTACGAAACAAACATTAACACATATGAATATTTACATGTTTGCATTCATAACAGACATTTGAGGTGCTAGAACAAGTGGATTAACTAATAAACTAATCTTTTTTGGTAACTTCAATTCGAAGAAAACCGTTTGTTGATTATTTTATTTAGACGATTAATTTTTTTTTTCGTTAAGTCGCGAAGACGATTAATTGGCCGCCGCTAGAGTTGATGCATATTCTGACTCGTTTCACAGCATTCTCTGTGACATTTTTCAAAATTGTTGCCAAAAATTCTCTACTTCTTGTTGGATGTTCTCCTTTAAGGTCTCCAAGCTCTGTGGCTTGTTCGAATATAGATCCATGACTTCAAAAAACCCCAAAGAAAAATCTGGTGTGGCCAACACAATACCTCCCGCCATTTACAACCCGAGTCAAAAAAAATATTAAGTTAATCCTTAATTTTGGATTAGCGAATTTTACTCTAATTTTGACAGTTTATTTCAATATAGTCTAATCTAATCTAACTACCTTTTTTTAAACCCCTCAACAGGGTTATATCCCAATTACAGAGCGGGTTCAAATTCATACACATCCATGACTTAGTGGGATTCGAACCCAGAGCCCCGAGGGCACTCATGACATGAGGCGTTGCTCGAACATTAGACCCATCGAAGCTATAATAAAATGAAGATTAAATTTTAAATACCGGGATAGAATAGAATTCACTAATCCAAAAATGAGGATTTTCAACATGAACATTTTTTTGAATCGTTAATTTTTATTAATCTAAAAACATACCTACATATTTACTTATGCTGGAAACTGTATTGAATTCCTTTTCTATTGTCCTATTTACTTTTTTCTTTTTAGAACGTTACTAATATTATTTTGAAATGATCATTTCCTTGATAGTGACATTTATCTGTCAGTTACATACATTTGAATAACTGCGTTTTGTTTGTTTAAAGCATAGGCTCTGGGATTTAAATTATAGATAATTTTATGAATCTATCCATAAAATATATAGAAATAGTATTAATGCAAATCTTTAGAAAATTTAATAATCTTTAATTTTTATAATAAAATTAATCTCGAAAAAATAAAATTTAAAGGTATTTTTCGAAGAAAAACTATTTTGATCTTCTATTAAAGTGCCATTTCCGGTTATCCGATTTTCACCAAAATCTAATGGGCTCTTTCCATTACAGAAAAAGTTCGTAATACAAGGTTTCAATATATTCTGAATGATAGTATTTGAGTTAGAGTGGAGAATCCACATACACATACACACATGCACACAGGCATCATCGTGAAAATGTTAAAATTGGATTCTAGGGACCTGAAAACGTGGTCATTTACCAAAATGTCGATATGCGATTTTTTACCAAGGGTAGCGGGAGGTAAAAAAGTCAAAGCGGTCATATTGGGCGATCTTGCGGGCCAGTGCAAATCGCCAATACGAGAGATTTAAAACATTGACAAAATTATTCCGTGTTCTTGAGGAGTAAATATCTATGGTTTGAGCTTGTATTTAGCTTCTATTTACTTCATAAATGTCAAAGTCGCAATGACGCCATTTGCAAAAATGAGAGTATCTTCGGATAGAGTGATGACATTTGCCTTCTACATTATATAAAAGATAATAGCGGTAATAAACAAAAAACTCATTCAATAGGATCCACGAAAATTACTATTCAAGATCATTTGTTCGAAGAAAGAATACACTTTTTTATACAGCAATAGCTTTCTTAACCTATGATTCGCGACCCAAATTTGAGTCGCGAAGGGGTTTAAGTGAGTCGCGTAAACTATTCAGTATTTTATAATTTTAATTACTAAATGCCAATCATATTTTTCTAAAATGTATATAAAATTTCACTAATTATTGTTACTGCTAATAACACAAGAGAGACTTTACCTTTATTACCTATCTTATCGAATTTGGTTTTTGTGCTTTTGTAATTACTAAAACTAAGGTTTTAGGAACCGTCGCGATTTGAATAACATTCAAAATTTTAAATAAATGCATATTCAATCATGTTCGAAAGTCAAATTGGCCAAATATGGGAAGTAAATATTTGTTTCGGACATTTGACTACCAGGCAGCATTAAAATTGTATCAAATTCATGTACCAAATTGTAACAATTTTCGTTTTATTTGAAATTGTTGATCTTATTATGCTGTTAAATTTATATTATTTTGTTTATAAATAACCTATTTGTTTGTTATATATTAGTACATTTTCTTATTTTCATGAATAGATTATTGTTTTCAATCAGACGTGTATTTATTTTTTATATTATTTTCTATAATGGGTCGCGAAACCTATAATAATAGATAAATTTGGATCGCGCCTTGAAAAGGTTAAGAAACGCTGCTGTAACAGATATACATAAATAATAACATTACTCTCTAATACACTAATGCCCGGTTGCACCAATATTTTAATTGCAAATAAAGAAAAATTA
This sequence comes from Harpalus rubripes, assembly GCA_963082715.1. NCBI lineage: Eukaryota > Metazoa > Arthropoda > Insecta > Coleoptera > Carabidae > Harpalus > Harpalus rubripes. The sequence continues at coordinate 26,899,055 of OY720449.1, read as the reverse complement.
AATTAAAATTAACATTTATATACCTACAGAAATGTAATTATCTATTGATTACAAGTTTAATGTTTATTCACTGAAGTTTACGTCAAGGGTATATTTTTATTTTGTGCATAAACATAGGTGGTGAGAAAGATAAAACCATGTGAAAAGCATTATATTAATATATATATATATATATATATATATATATATATATATATATATATATATATATATATAAACACATTTTTCAAATGTCAAAATCATTATTATTGTTTCAGTTAAAATGCAAGTAATATGAGACGGCTTATAAATGACATAAAATGATTGAATTGCAGTCACCTTTCGTAAATTGAACTGAACTATTTTTTTCCTTAATGCGTGTCGTAAATATGTTATATTGCCATTGCTACAGCCGTTTCTCATATTTTTTAAAAATTATATTCTAAACTGAACACTTCTGTCCTAAGTATCTGTAGTAGTGTTTAGTGTTTGTTAAGACAAATGACAAAATGCACCAAATAAGTATTTTCTTATTACTTAGGCTAGGCGATACTCTTAAAATTGTATTTTAATACTTCTTTTATATTAACGCTGTAATAATGCTAACGTAATACTGTAATGTAAACGATTGTTATCCTAATTTAAAATCAGTTTGAGAGTCACTGGAAATTACTGTAATCTTGTAGGTTGCATAAAAACAACAAAACAAATTTCCAGTCCAGATTATATTCTAGACTCTAGACTATAGAGGGACATAAAATAAAACCTAGATATTGTTGTTTTAAGAATTATTCAGCATAATATCTTCATACTTAATCCATAGATAGCGCTGCTATCATGGAATTAACGAACAAAAATATTACGTCACAAGCACTAAAATAAAAATTGAGTAAAGGCCGCCACGCACTTGAGCGACTCGAAGAGCGACGAAGCGAAGCGAAGCGAAGAGAAGTTTTTTCATTCAATGTATTCTTATGTGAATAGTCGCTTCGTTGCTCTGCTCTTCGCTGCTCCAAAGTGCGCGTATACACATAAGAATACATTGAATTAAAAAACTTCTCTTCGCCGCGCTTCGCTTCGGTCGCTGTAGCGCGCGTTGGCCTTAATTTTCATATTGCACTGAAATAAAATGTGAATAAAATTTTACATTTATATATCAAAAGAGAATTCATATCAAACAAAAAATTAGTAGCATCGTCCCATTTAGATTTAGCGAAAAGTAAAACAATGGGACAATATATTAATAATTAATTAGAATTAGTTTACCTGCTAATGCCTTAAAATTGTTGTATAGTTGATCGAGCATATTCAATGCTATATGAAGCCCTCTGATATTATTAAGTATTTTATATCATTGATGAATATGGTTATATCATATTAAATGATGTGGTATATTATAAATGCCAATACAATGACAAAGTAATGCATTGTTACTAAATTTTATTTAATTATTCCCCGTACGAAAGCTTAAAACATGGTGCAACAGTTTCATTAATTTTAATATGATATGATGCGAACTAATTTCTATTTAATTGCACTCATCAGATTTCAAAAATTATAACGCTAATTAAAATAAAACAAAAATCATATAGTTATCGTTTTCCATTGCATTACGGGTATTATAAATTAACAAAATTTTCATGGAAGACTACAGGCTACACATTTCAGGATGCAAGGCAAAAATGTAATGTATGTTAATTTCTTTGAAGGTTCTGGGGCAGTATTCTCTGTATTGTATAATGTATGTTCCACATGTTATTAGGGACGGAGTGGTGAGTTAGTGTAGATGAATCCAAAGGAAGATTTTCTTTCACTAAGTAGAGGTAAAAGCCATTTTTATATATTATTGAAGCCAACTACCTGTTTTTTATACGCACACATAAGTTAACTAATATATCAAAAAATTGAAATTACCAGTTTTTTATCTTGAAATAATGTTTAATATCGCAGAAGTCATAATATTAAAGGTTGCGTGGGTTTTAATGTGTTCAAAAATAGTACATTAAAACACAAGTATCATAAGGCAATCTGTTAACGTACGAGTCCAAGTTTGGAAAACGAACCGCTAAGCGAGTTTTACAAAGGACGAGTGCGTTAACAAGCCTTATGATATATGTTTTTTATATTATTTTTTCTATTGAGGTAATTTTACAATTAGATTTTTTTTTAAAAGGACTTATCAAAAATATGTCTTAGTGTTTTTTGTCATTTATGTTGGTAGCGTTTCCCGCTAACAATTGAAATTTCACATATTGACAGTTTGTGTATTGTGTGATTCTGACTGATTGTTTACATTAAAATATTCGATCAAGCATTATATAATTATGGAAGAGGAAAACCAGTACCAATACTTACAATGTACTCCACCGGTTTATTAATGAACCACTTGATTTGAAATATCTTGTAATAAAGGTAAATTTATCAAATAACGAATCGGGATCGCTGGTTTGTGTTAGTTATTGTCATAAATAAAACTTTTTAAATAATTAAAGACTTTAATGAACGCTTTATTTATCTACACTTTTACATACCACCATTTTGTTAACGCATCCACTTGCAGACATAACAGCAACAGCTGTTCTTATATTCTTCAATACAAAGCATATGTTGTGTATGTATATGGCACATATGTCTAAATCATTTAAAAATTTAATATTCGAACAGTTCGCCTCGACGTGGAACTGGAAATCATGGATCGTAAAATTTTCATATCTATTTGCAAGTAGCCACAAATTGAGTTGACAGTGTCAACATTTCAAGTAACTTGCACCATACATTTCAAAACCTGCCTGATATAACAATACAATCAGCTGAAAATTGCAATTTACCATAAAATTAAATTGTAATAAATAAAAATTACCGTTTAATTTGCTTTGACAAAGTAAATCTGAGCGCATTGTTTCTTGTTTAATAATTTTTTAGTTGAAAGATTTTTACTTCACAGGTTCTTCTTTCTGAACTAACACTGATATAGCTATAAATTCCTCCTCTTTCTAGTCGTATCACCTGGAGAAAAAATAAAAACAATAATTACAAGTAATATTTCAACATAGACAACTTACCATTTTGAGGTTATATGTAATTCATCTCTCATGACTACCACCTCTAGAATACGAAAGGCGCCAAAAACAGTACGTTTATAGATCTTCTAAACGTCGTGTTTTCAGTGATAAACAGTGCTTTTATATACTCATAATATTTATAAAAATTAAATGGATTCTTACAAAAAAAAATATATATGCTTAAGTTATTATTTCGTACAATAAAGTTGACGCAAAATAAAAATGATAAATACAATGAAAATTTTATCTATGCAAAACAGATTGATTTATTCAATAAAGATGAAACATCCAAAGAGAATCTTTTATAGAGATGGGTCAATTCCCAAAATTTAAAGACACGGCAATATTCCCAGAAATTTTTTTTGGGAAGTTTCCCGAGGAATTCCAGGAAAATATTTTTCGGGAAATTTCTCAAGAAATTTCAAATATGAATAAAATTCGTATCTGTAGGTTTATTTAGTTTCATTTTCAGAGAAATTATGGTAAAAAATACATATGTACATATACTCGTATCAATATATTTATGCACTACCGGTCATAAATACGAGTAGAGCGACTCTGTAGGAACTAATTAAAAATACTCTCCCATATTTTAAATATTCAATATATTTTCAAACTTCTTATATAAAGTAAAGGTGCAATATTCATAAAACCTTAAATGCGTAATTCAGAAGCATTGTACTAAATTTCACAAGTACTTATATTTACTTTAAAAAAACTTGAAAAATGTTACATATTTAATAATTATTTATAACAGCATACACCAAACATCAAGGCCAAATATCCTTTAAAATGTACGGGAAATTTGCGAAAATTATATTCACGGGATTTTTACAAAAAATTTCCGGGAAAAGAAGTATCAAAATTTCTTCCCGCAAATCGCGGTTAAAGGAATTTCCGGGAATTTTTCGGCGGCACATCATTTTCATTTCCCGGCCCTATCGAAATTGTTTTTAATTTCGCCCATTATCTATAAATACTGTAGGTGTGGCGTGGGCCATTTTATCATATTTAAACTATAAATATCAGTATATAGTAGATGAATGTGGTATTTTTAAATGATATTAAATCAAATCAAAGAAAATGTGAAAAGAATGCTAGCCGGCGGAATTCGAATCCGCATCCTCAACATTTGTACTGTTGCGTGCTACCAATTGCACCACGGCTGGGCTGTAAATCCGCCGGCTTATACAGTCTTTTCGTTCGTTAAACTCATAGGCTAGTATGAGATCCGCATCACATGTAGGTGTGGGGTATTCTAACCACTATATTTAAACATTCGTACAACCTTGTCAGGAGTGTATTGCAAAGAGTAAATAGTAGATGAATGTGGTATTTTTAAAAAGAAAAGACTCTATAAATATCAGTTTACAAAATCGGCATCCACCAGATGGCTCTGTAAGTTTAGAAATGTTCTCGACACATAACTTTTATTTGAATTCAAATTCGAATATTAAACTATCCAAGCTCTTTTATTAATAGCTATGTAGATTGCGGGAAAATCTCCCTTAATATGTTTCAAACAGTTTGACCATAGAGCGTATGTATACATCATAGGGATAACTTTTGTGTAATAAATTATATACTTTCCGCGAATTAGACCTTTGGTTCCCTGAATTGCAACGAAATATATAGAACTTATTTTTTTTTCGCCTTATGTCGTATTGTGGACAATGCATTTTAATTGTAGGAGGACATACGTTAATCATTGAAATGGCTTTTAAAATGCGTCCCAAGTTACATATAATTCTCGTATGCGGTATGTGGAATCCTTTTACAGCTTTTATGAATAAATAATGAATTGAAGGCGTAAAGATGCGTTAATGTAAAAATATAAGAATAGTCCAAACCCGCGAAAAGGCCAATAAATTGTGATAAATCGTGACATTCGGGTCGGTTCATAAAATATTCCTCTCCAGTTTATTTCCACGTTGACGTTTATTGTAGAGATACAAATTTATTATCATGTCGAATAGTACTTACTCTACTAATTAAAATTTATGTTTCACTCAAAATTTATTCCTAGAACAAATCCCACTAATGCGTTGGTGAAAGAACAAAGCTCCGCTTTGTTGTGGGTGGAAACGTTTGCGGATATGAAAAAATGTTAGTTGGCTTCGCCTCAATCTCAGATTTAATTACGGAGAAAGAGAAGCAACGTAAATGAAATGAATGCATTATACTCGTGGAAAAATACATTTACGTATAAAATTTTTATGTGGCCAGCACATTATTTTCTGCAGTGGAGCTCTCCACCATACTATTCAAGTGTTTAATGCCAAAACATCTACTCTTTTCCAATTTCTTATTTATTTCAAGCCGCTGGTATCGTTTTTTTGAAATCCGGAATTAATTTTCAAAAAAATAAATGCAGGAAATATTGAAACAACAAAAGTAAACCAAAAAATACTTTTATTATTATTTATAATATACTGTAACGGTTTTTATTTCTTTGGGTGAAGTGTAAAAATTATACAATTATTATTAATGAAAATAAGTGTTTATTAAACTATAATGAAAATTACTATTACTAATATTAAACAATTATAAAAAGAAATTAAGACTAAAACTATAATTAACTAAATAACACTAACACTATGTATTTATTTAACCAATTAACACTAGTATTTATTTACACGATATTACTAATTATTTATTTCCACTATTTATGTCACTGTTTATTCATATCACGTTCAACTGAGACCTCCAGAGTCTATATACTCAATTGATTCAACAGCGTCTGTATATTTAACTTCTCGGACAAAAGTCACACTTTTCACGTCACAATCTGTCTATTTATGTAACTATCAGTCTAACTTCCACAGCTTCAGTATCACCGACTGTGCGTATTCTTCACTACTATTGGATTTAGTGGATTAGTAAATCGTACTTCAAATGAAAGATAAATCTGAGCAATATCCAAAAATGTTATATTATAAAGAAAATATAAAACATACATAAACTGTCAGAACACAAAAACAACTACTTGTCAAAATCAAAACATAACTTGATTTTTACAAAATATATAAATATAATTAAGCATCAAGAAGCTTGTTATATTTCTAATACTTCCTCCCAAGCTTTTTGATCTTCAATTTTGTATTATATTTACACCTATATCAGTTCTTAAATTTGTAAATCGTATACGATCTAGTGGTTTGGTAAATATGTCCGCTATTTGCTTTGTACCACTAATATGTTCTATATCAATTTCACCATTTAAGAACTTTTCACGTACAAAATACCATTTTACATGAATATGTTTAGACCTTTTGTGAAATTCAGGGTTTTTACTCAACTTTACGGCACTTGCATTATCAATATATAAAGTTGGTGGTATTTTAATATTGGTTAAGTCTTTCACAAGATGTACCAACCATATTAATTCTTTTGAAGCTTCCGAAGCAGCAACGAATTCCGCTTCAGTCGTGGACAAGGTTACCATTTTCTGGAGTTGACTTTTCCATACGACTGGCCCACTTGCGAATTTTACAACTATTCCTGTAGTAGAACGTCTAGTGGTTTGGTCGCCTGCGAAATCTGCGTCGCTAAATGCTTCTAATAATCTGTTGTCAGGCCGGTAAACTAATCCATATCTTGCAGTTCCTCGCAGGTACCTGAAAATTCGTTTTACCTTTAACCAATCTGCTTGTGATGGATTTTCAACAGCTCGTGCAGCTTTGTTAACCGCATACGCAATGTCTGGCCGAGTTGCTGTTGTCAAATGCATAAGACAACCGACTGCTTCTCTGTATGGAACTGATGCTGCTCGATCACATGTTGTACCTTCTTCTCCGTCACCGCGATCACTAGGTGTTGACAGTGCGTTACTTTCTGCCATGCCAAACCTCTCTAATACTTTCTTCGTATATCGCTCTTGATGGACGAAGATAGATCCATTGTCTTGGCATTCTATTTCCATTCCCAAAAAGATATCCAGCAAGCCTGTTGTGATTTTGAATTCGCTCTTTAGTGCTTTGATGAATACATTTATTTCCGTTTCATCACTTCCGGCGACCAGGCCGTCATCCACATATATCGCTACAATCAACCTGTTTTTGTTTAGGTTTCTTGTAAACAAGCATGGATCTGCTGAACTGATACGAAACCCTTCTTTCTTCATGAACTCTACGAAGCGGTGATTCCAGCAGCGCGGAGACTGCTTTAAACCATATAGGCTACGCTTGAGCCTACATACTCTGCCGCTCCCATCATTGAAGCCTTCGGGTTGTTGCATATAAACTTCCTCCTGAAGTGATCCGTACAGAAACGCTGTCTTCACATCAAACTGTCGTAGTTTGAGACGATCTAACGCTGCCACTGCCAAAACTGTACGCAATGTTTCGTACCGTGCAACCGGACTGAACGTTTCTTCGTAGTCGATACCAGCCTTTTGTGAGTAACCCTTAGCAACAAGTCTTGCTCGATATCGCTCTGAGCCATCTGAGTTTTCTTTAACTCTTAGCACCCAACGATTTTCGATGATCTTCTTACCTTTTGGTAACTTTACCAAATCCCAGGTGTCGTTTTCCGCTAAAGCAGCCATCTCTTCTAACATGGCCGCTTGCCACTTGTCTCGCTGACTCGAAGAGATAGCTTCCGCGTATGAAGCTGGATTATCATCTAATCTTGCTGCTTTCTTGTCTGCTATATCTGCAACACAAACATACTCTCCACTTACTTGCCAAGCTGGTTTCTTTTTCAGTCGTTCGCTCGTTTGACGTGTAATTCTTTCTTGATCTTCTTGAGGTTCTGCTTGTTCTTCAGCAACTTCCCCCAATTCTTTTGTTTCTCTAACTTCTTGTAGAACAACCGTTTCTTGTGGTTCAATCTGCACCACAATTTGATCATTTGATGAGTTGCATACTCGCTCAGGCTTGAAGTCGACGTCATGTGACTTGACAATCTTCTTAGTTGATGGTATATAAACTTGATATCCATCTTTGTTGTTTACATACCCAACCATATGTCCAAAGACGCTCTTATCATCCCATTTACGTCGAAACTGCTTTGGAACATGTACGTAGCAGCTTGTACCAAAAATTCGTAAATGTGACAGATTTTTGACTTCTTCTCCTGTCCATAATTCTATTGGTGCCTTGCCAACCACAGGTGTCTTACCGGTTCTGTTCAAAATATAGACTGCTGTTTCGCACACTTGTTGCCACAGGAACTTAGGCAACTTGCTAACTGAACGCATTGACTGTCCTAGTTCAACCAACGTTCTGTTTTCTCGCTCTGCCATTCCATTTTGTTGTGGTGAATATCGAGAAACAATTCTATGCGTAATACCTCTATCGCCAAGTTCTTTTCTGACTGCTCCACAATCAAATTCCTTTCCCCCGTCAGAGAGAAACGTTTTAACAACATGACCTGTTGTTTTTGCTTCATTCAGGAACTGTTTTAGGCAACTAGCAACTTCGTTCTTGTGTCGAATGTAGAATACCCGACGAAATTTGCTGTAGTCGTCCTTGAAACAAACGTAATACCATGCACCTTTAATAGATTGGATTGACATGGGACCGCAGACGTCAGCGTGTATTTGTTCACCAACCACGGTGGAACGAACCTTTCTTGTCAAAAAAGGTTTTCGACAAGATTTTCCTAAAGCGCACCCATCGCAGAATTCATTTCCAAGTAAGTCTACTTCAATGCCCATTCGTTTGAGCACAGACTGTACGTGACTCTTGCCTTGATGACCTAGCCGCTCGTGCCACAGCTGCAATGTTTCTGAAGAGGTTGCTAGGCTGACTTCAGCAGCCACTTTTGGTTTGACAACTCGCATGTTCATGACGTACATTCCATTTAACAAGGAACCCGTAGCTACGACCTCTTTTCCTCGTTTAAACTCCACTCGTTGCCTGTCGAACTTGATCGAATACCCATGCTCTGTAGCTCTCCGCACCAAGAACAAATGTTTACCTATGTTAGGAACATACCATACATTCTTTAAAATACCCGGTAGCCACAGCTTCCCGACACGCATTTCAACTTGTATTGTTCCAACACCATGAGCACGTACTGTCGAAAGATTCGCTAGCTGAATGTCTGTAGGAGCTGCAAAATGACAGTAAGATTTGAAATATTGTTTATTAGCTGTCATGTGCTGCGATGCACCACTGTCACAAACCCATGAATCAACCGTATAATTCATTTTCTTCATTGCTAAATAAGAATTACTACTTTCAGATGGTTTACTATCAGATTTTGATAATTCAGTCTTGCAATGTATTTTCATATGTCCAAGTTTACCGCATTTGAAACATTTTATTTTCTTTTTCCGTCTGTCAGACACGTTACTTGCTGTTCTGGTTACTGTCTTAGTCTCCGGTCGAGCCACAAACGCTGATGATTCCATCGCTTTCGTTGTACGGAGCTCAATTGCACATAATTTTTGAATTAAAACGTTCAGTGTACGTTTTTCTTTCTCCATAGCTTCCCATACATTTCTGAATTCATGATATTCAGAACCAAGCGTAGACATAATCCTACCGATCAGTAACTTATCTGTTAAGCTTGTCTCTCCTTGCCGTCGAAGCTCTGTATTCATATCGACGAATACCTTCTGTAGCTTCGCAATATGAGCTGCGATATCGTCTGTGGGATTTCTGGTTGATGAAAAGAATTCTTCCATTAACAAATCTAGACGTTGTTCGCTACTTTGCTCAAACACACTTAGCAGCTTGTTCCAGATATCAGCTGCTAATGTGTATGTTAATACCAGGTCAGATACTGATTTACTGAGTGCACCAGCTATCAGAGATGCCGCTTTTGCATTTTCACGCTTCCACGTCTGATACCTCACTCGGTCTTCTTCAGTTGCATCTGGTGTTAATTCTGGACATCTTCGCGTACCGTCAACGATGGTAGACAGATCAAATTGCTCGAAGTGCATTAACATTTGCCATTTCCATTTGGCCCAATTTTCTGCACCTACCAGCTTGTCGATTTGGATTTTTAAATCCGCCATTTTATTTCTGAAGAAATACTTGACAAACTGACTAACTTATTTTCAATAAAATACGTTTTACTTTGTGGGTTCTGGGCCCATAACCTATTGGAGTTAGTGGATTAGTAAATCGTACTTCAAATGAAAGATAAATCTGAGCAATATCCAAAAATGTTATATTATAAAGAAAATATAAAACATACATAAACTGTCAGAACACAAAAACAACTACTTGTCAAAATCAAAACATAACTTGATTTTTACAAAATATATAAATATAATTAAGCATCAAGAAGCTTGTTATATTTCTAATAACTACAATTGCCGAGTATCTACTTCCACTTGCCGTTACTGTCCTCGTATACCTAGATTCCCAATACTCGTCAACACTACCGAGTGTTCACGTCACAGCTATACCAGTTTACCAGTAACTTCTCAAATACCTACTCGACACAAACTGCATACGATCACTACGACACTGCTGTGCTTCTCACTAACGCTTACTGTCCAACACTCCATGACTCTCCCTATGTAACTAACTCTCGAGCATGTTATACAGAATGTTCGACCGCATAATAACAATGAACATAAAGGGTTCAGGCGACCGGAAGTAATTAAACACGTCGTGGCTTGTTTGTTTACATAGCCCGGCTGCTAGCGCGATTGCGCCATCGTTATACTTAGATGCTTGTTCAGCGTAGCAGCGGGGCTCACACATTATAATATGAAGTTTTTTATTAATTATTTTATTAAACTACTTATTATACACGCTTATTTCCAATTATTGATCACAAACGTTTTAAATTTTAAAACATTTATTCTTTTTTATATATTTTTATATGTGCTAAAATAGATATATGTGACTCAAATTATTAGCGAACTCGATTCTATCAAAACAAAACAAATTAAGTTTAATTTTATATGTCCAGTAGTGATACACTTCATTATTTGTCAATGACATTAGGTAGTAATAGTAAATATTCACAAATATATAAATAAAATAACACAGTTGTTTTTCTAAAATAATGCAGCTGTATAATAATCAAACAAATTATTTTTTAATTTTCTATTTGTAAAGCTGGGAAAATTGTAAATTAACTGCGTAATTAGTGGAAAAAATATGTTTGAAGTTGTGAACTGTGGAAAATTAAACATTATTTTAATTTTATGATTACCTACGTAATTAGTAAAAAAAACTGTTAAAAGCTTTCGGTTTGTTTATCGATTGTTATCCAAATTAACAGGTCTCTGGGAACTGTAGCAAAAAGCTTGAATTCCAGTTTTCAAATTTTTCTGCTTTAATTAATTGAGTTAGAGAGGATTCAACATACTCATATACTGGGTGTAACAAGAAACACGAACCATAGATATTTAACAAGCAGGATTTCACATAGTTTTATACGAGTAGATTTACTTGCAGACTAGCGCTCACCTATCTTAAATTGAAAATGTAACGCACTTTAATCTTTAAAACAATACTAGTTCCAGTGTTAAAATAATATGATAATTATTAAATAATTTTTAATTTTCTCTGGAGGGACGGTAGATTTGATCCATGGAAGCATCGAGATTTTGTCGTTTTTGTTTCCCAAAAACCGATTAGTTACGATGCTAGAATCATGTTTCTCTAACACTTCTATGGAATTCATACATTCTATAACTGAAAACTGTTACAGAATGAGGACATTCTGTCATACTGTTACGGAATATTATTCCGTAATAGGCAGTCACAGATCACTAATTTTTTAATTCACCCATTTAAAATACATGGGAAACGCAATTGTTTTCAAAATCAAGACGTCTTTGCTTGGCGCTTTGTTTCTTTAATTTTGTCACCTCAACTGTCTTAACTGTCAAATTATAAAAGAAATGATTACAAAATATTATTATACGCCTTGTTTTACGCGTTTTGAAGCTTTTAAATGGTAAGTTAAATAAAAATTATTGCTTTTATAATATACCAATAATATTTTTTTACAAAAATGTCAAGTGATGAGCAAAATATATTTTTTAAATAGTGTTAGAGAAAGTATAGTCTAAAACTCGTATGGAATACGGCTCGGCCTACAAACTTTTCGCTCGCGCGGAAATTATCTATTCCATACTAGTTATAGAATATACTATTCGGTCCCATTCAATTTCAGAAAAACTAAATTCAGTTTCAGAATGAATTTTTGTATAAAACATTTACATTCATTATGCCATGACCTACACATAAAAATGACATTCATCGTATGCTTAAAATATTTGATATTAAATCTGCTCATTTTAATTTTTATAAAAAAAGGGCGGTTGAAGTTGAGTTTACTTTTTCCCAAATTGATGTTACTTTTTCCGAAAATGATTTTATTTTACTATTTCTGAAATTGAATTTGATAATGTATTTATTTATTATAAGGTCTTTTTGACCTGTACAAATTTCACTTATTATTACGTATAGATTGCAAATAGGTATACATTTTTTACAGAGACATTTTTAGTGCCCTAGTTATATAATGCAGAGTAGCTTGTAGTTACGCCTGCTGCCACTCGGACTCATCTAGTTTTTCTTAAAAACTCGTATAGGATTCGAACACGGTCCCACACGAGCTACCTTGTATGCCAGGCGAGCACTCTTCGCCGCACGACCAGAGATGACCGTCTGAAATTACATTTTCGGAAATGAATTTTTTTACCTCCCGCTATCCTTGGTAAGGGAGGTATAGGAATCGTGCTAAAAATCGCATATCGAGATTTTGGTAAATGATGAGCACATTTTAAGGTCCCTAGAATCCAATTTTAACATTTTCACGATGTTGTCTGTGTGTGTGTATGTATGTATGTATGTATGTATGTATGTATGTATGTATGTATGTGCGTATGTACGTGTGTATGTATGTGTGGATCCTCCTCTCTAATTCAAATACTATCATTCAGAAAATTTTGAAACCTTGTATTTCTACCTTACTTTAATATAGATAGAACCTATTAGATTATGGTGGAAATCAGGTAACCTAACCTAACCTAACCTAACCGTTTTTTTCTTTGATAAATACCATTAAATGTTATTTTTTTAAAATTAAAGATTATTAAATATTTTACAGAGGCATTAATACTTTTTCTATATATTTTTTGAATAAATTTATAAAAACCGGTTTGTTTTGGTTCTGAAATTGAACCGGGATTATTTCAGAATTTATTCTTATGTGACTACTGCAACACAAGATTTACACTGCTTTCCTTAGCAGCAGATTTTTTTTATAAAGCTACCCTATCGATTAATTTAATTAGAAAGAATGTTTATCTAATCAAAATCTCTATTATTTCTAGTACATATACCTTTCCCCCATAAATTTCCTCCCCATTTAGAAAACAAGTCAGTATAATATCAGTAAAACGCGAGTGAAACAGTTTGTCACCTCGGTGCATTGTAACAGTGCAGTTGTATTTTTGTATCCCCACATTCGGCGGCAATAGTACACGATAAAACCGAGCAGGTCTAGCGCGACTCCCGCAAATCTTAACTCTGGAAACTGGGTCAGACTGTGCAAAGACAGCCAGCGCCCATTTCCATAATAACGGAAAGTACTCCAAGTCAACACGACTCACTACAGATATAAGGTTCGTTACAACAAGTGCAGTACACAGTACACTGTACATCAGGATGCACATGTTTATTGTTGAATTCTGCATGAATTCGTAAATTGTGTAGAAATAATTGGTGGCAAAATCATCAAACTTTAATAGCCCAATAGTAATAGTAGAATACATAGGTTTATCCTTCAAAAGGTTGAATATTTTTTATTTTTGTATATGTTTTATATTTAGGGGTCGCTTGGCCTTGTTCCTCTGTTTGGTCGGGAGATTTGGGGACCCGGGTTTGATCCCTACAGACGCCAAAATTATTTCGAATTTTAAATAGAACATAAGTGGCCTGGATGGTGCACTCTCTACGCCAGAAATGAGTGCTCTTGAGGTGACGCCTGGTAACGCTGCGTACAAAGCAGATTGTCAAACCTCATACCCAGTGAATCTGAGAAACCGGGTTCGATCTGGACCGACGCCAAATATTTCGAATTTTAAATGGCCGCAAATATGTCATTATCATTACCGATATCTGCGTACAAAGCAGATTGGCACACCCAGCAATGGGTAATATGCCGTGATGATTTATTTATTTATTTATAATACATTTATTTATTTTTATAATATTAAATCCAAGTTTTCGGTCTTGACACACTTTCGATTTTTACCAATTAGCTTTTTTTCAGTAGGTATTAGGGTTGAGAAAATAGCTATAATTATTTTTCTTATAGGACGAGATTCCTCAAATCATTAAGTAAATATTGACAAAAAAATTGCCACGTATGATACAATACTGAATTTTGGTTGCAAATTCGACACTTTTTTATTGCCATTTATAGATTATAAATTGTTTTTTTTATTATTATTTTAAACAACTAAAATACAACGTTCACTATCATTTTCTTACTAACTATACTTGCCGTCAAATAAGAATGAACTTTCTACACTGTTGCCAATTCGTATGGGCAATGTTGAAAATGCTAAGTTATGAAGAAGCGGCAACACCGCATGGCAAGGGCCAGAGTGAAGGGGGAAAAGTTGAACATCAGTTCATACTCATTTGACGGCGAGTATTGGCGAAGAAAATGAACTCGTAGCCGCCTGGTGGCAAAATTATGAACTTGCCTAGAAAGTAATCAAACTGTTGTGTTTACGGTTGTCATACTGCCTTTTAAACAATACTGCACTTCAAATCAATTTACATTTAAAAATATATGAACTTTATTTGCTTATATCCCTGTCTAACACTGTACAAGTTTTGACAATTACTCTTCTCGCCGGCCATTTTCTAAAATCGGTGCTGCCTCTATCGGTCATTTTCGTTGCCAATAGCAGTTTAAAACAAAAGAATATAGACAATTACACATCGTTGAAAATCTGAAAAAAACCGCTTCAGTGGTTATACCATGTATACTTACATGTATACTTACATCATTTTTCCAAGATAGCGGCGCTAGGTATAATACGTGGATTTTTTTTTATTAGGACCCCTAAATGTAAAATATATTATACAAAAAATTTTGTAGGATAAAACCTTATTTATACATATACTCTACTACGGGATTAAAGCAAAAGTTATAATTTTTATTATAAAAAATCTGATGCGAACATCACACGACATCCTTGTACGCAAGACCAACATGAAATATAGACCCAATTATAAAATTTCACGTATTTGACGAAATTTGACATTAACATTAATTTTTTTACCTTCCGTCACCTTTAGGTTCGGAAGGTATTATCTTTAGTCAAAAAATTCGGTGGTGAATTTTTGATGAATAAGAACGTTTTAGGGTCCATAGAATACGATTTTACTATTTTTACGATGATGTCTGTATGTGTGTGTGTGTGTGTGTGTGTGTGTGTGTGTGTGTGTGTGTGTGTGTGTGTGTGTGTGTGTGTGTGTGTGTGTGTGTGTGTGTGTGTGTGTGTGTGTGTGTGTGTGTGTGTGTGTGTGTGTGTGTGTGTGTGTGTGTGTGTGTGTGTGTGTGTGTGTGTGTGTGTGTGTGTGTGTGTGTGTGTGTGTGTGTGTGTGTGTGTGTTTTTGTGTTTGTGTGTGCGTGCGTGCGTGCGTGCGTGCGTGCGTGTGTGGTGTGTGGTGTGTGTGTGTAGGTGTGTGTAGGTGTGTGTCTGTGTGTGACAAAATTTTCTAATGCGATAACTCTAATACTCCAAAAATTATAATTCTTTCGTATTCCTCTTCGTTACATCCATATGAAGAGCTGATCAGATTTTGGTTATAATTGATCAACCGGCCCACCTCATTGATGTGTTGGCCCACCCAAAAAATTTGAAGATATTTAGTTTATTTTATAAAAGAGATATAGATATTGCAGAATAAACATTTTAGATTGCATGTGAGCTTACTGCCAAAAATAAAAAGGGTAGTATGCCAGTCCGTGGAAAAAAATTTAATTATAAGAATAATACAACCTTTTTAGTTTATGTTCTGTATTTTAATTATCTTTATTAATTTTTTTAATAATTAAAATACAGAACTTATGACGAGAGGCTCATATCTAAAACCAAAATTTGCAAATCGATTACGACACTTCAATAAAGATTAGATTGATTATCTTAAACTGTTGAATTAAAGTATGTATTTATTTATATGGACACTGCATTTTACACAATGATTCCTGGAAACTGATTCTGGATTTTGCAAACTTGAAATAAGCATAAAGCACCGTAATTCAATGAGGAGATGTCTTCATATTAATATGTCAAATAGTAAAGAAGATGATAATTTTGTAACGCACATTTAAAATTTTGCTAAGTATTACACAAAATGATATGCTAGCGGCAGAATATCATTTACTTCCCAACACAAAAAAAAAAAAAATTGTACGGAAAATAATGTAAAACTAATAAAAACAATAATGGCCCTGGCCTTGCTAGTTTTATACCATATTTAAAAATTAAATTTTCTGGGAACTTTA
Source organism: Harpalus rubripes (assembly GCA_963082715.1). Classification (NCBI taxonomy): domain Eukaryota; kingdom Metazoa; phylum Arthropoda; class Insecta; order Coleoptera; family Carabidae; genus Harpalus; species Harpalus rubripes. Next base: position 26,882,562 of record OY720449.1, on the reverse strand, counting down.
AATTAGTAGTCATTGCACTAATAATTCGAATTTTCAGTGCAATTTATGTTTTCAAATTTTAGTTACTAGTTGCAGTATTTATAATTTTTGTTTGTTTTGTTTTACCGTTTCTATGCTACTATCTATAATCCATATTTTATGGTGATAAGTAAGTAATTTATTTTTATTGTAATACTGTTCTTATGATATAAGTATGGCCCACTTAGATTTTTCATTGGCCTACCTTTGGCCAACCCAGAAAATAATCCTAGTTACGTCCCTGTTTGATAAGTACCCCGTGTAATAACCTCTTCATTTGAACAATTTTTTTTCCAACCAGAAAAGTATTGAATTTCAGGAACAGATGGTATGCCGAGAGAGCTAAACCGTACAATGCGCAGTTCAAATCGCAGTTTATTCTATTTGCTTAGCGATACGCTTTGAATTTGCCGCTGCGTTATCATGGTGGAACAATTTCGTTTTTCGCCATTCCTGGACGTTATTCCGTAATGGTTTCCCCCTTCCCATTTTCAAACGAGCCAATCGGGAAAAGTACATCACAGGACCCCATACTTGTAAAATGATATAGACTATTAGAGCAAACTATTAAATAATTGTTTTATACATGTTTTTATCTCCCATGTCCGAAATTTAACACTTGCTCATCCCTGGGGTTAAATTACCCCCTCCATTTTGTGTTGTATCCCTCACTGTGGCGTCACATCCGGCGACGTGACGCGTCGTTCCCTAGCGGAACCGGAGGCGACAGGCGATCTGTCTCTGTCTCTGTCTAACTCCCGAACTCACCCCTACGGTGAATTATTCACCTCGGATTGCAACCTGCGTTCTACACTGGTTGTCGGACGGGACAACACAGAACAGAAATAGAATAGATCACGGACACAGTGATAATTTTTAAGTAACACGATTGAGAATTACAGTATCGAGTTTGCTCTTTTAAAACTTCTTTAGAGCCTGAAAAATTAAAACTGACAACAAAATAATAAATAATGACAATTTTTATATGTCGTAGCTAGATTGTATAATCTATCGTTTACGATCAACTTACGGCCATATTGAAATATGAATATTTCGACATATTCGCTTGCAATTTCTCTAAATGTCGGTCCGAGTTTTCCAAGCGTAATTTTTGTGCGTTAGTTTATTGTTGTTGTTATATTTAGAGAGATACATATACAAGCTATGTAAGCTGTTCGTCATTTTATGAAACCCAGAGACGACTAGCCAGATTGTAAAATATCGCTAAACGAAAAATACCAGGTCCCAAGACCACCGTAACACATTAGGCACCATATGCATTCAGAAGATTGAAATAATTGGTATTCTAAATATTTATTAAATCCATCATCATACAGATATAGTAATCATTATTACACTCATTTCTATATGTGATTAGTCATTTTCATTGTTGTAATCAGATTTTCTGTAATTAAGTATTTTTTGTTGTAATGACAAAGATGATAATGAAGAGATATAAACAGACGGTCATATATTTAGCAGATTTGTATATAAGATACGTAAACATGTTTTGATATTAATTACAAGACCTCAAAAATTGTTAAAACTGTCTATGCGTAACACTGGATATTAGAGTACATACATATGTATGTAGCCGATAGGATTATGTCTGAAATTACTAGGATTCCCGGTAAAATTGTCTTGCTTGTTTAGTCTTTATTATAGTTTGTTTCAAGATTTATAGGAAACTTAGACTATATTTTGAAATATATATAAACAGACTAGAGAGTATATTAGATTTTAAAATGCATATACAGCGATTTTTACCTCCCGCTACCCTTGGTAAGGGAGGTATAGGGATCGTGCTAAAAATCGCATATCGAAATTTTGATAAATGACCAGGTCCCTAGAATCCAATTTTAACATTTTCACGATGATGTTTGTATGTATGTGTGTATGTGTGTGTGGATCCTCCACTCTAACTCTAATACTATCACTCAGAAAATTTGAAACCTTGTATTTCGAGCCCATTAGATTTTGGTGAAAATCGGATAACCGGAAATAGCACTTTACTAGAAGCTCAAATAGTTTTTCTTCGAAAAATATCTTTAAATGTTATTTTTTCGAGATTAATGCTATTATAAAAATTAAAGATTATTAAATTTTCTATAGATTTGCATTAATACTTTTCTATATATTTTATGGATGAATTTATAAAATTATCTACAATTTAAATCCCAGAACCTACGCTTTGAACAAACAAAACGCAGTTATTCAAATATTTGTAACTGACAGATAAATGTCACTATCAAAGAACTAATCATTTCAAAATAATATTAGTAACGTTTTAAAAAGAAAAAAGTAAGTAGAACAATAGAAAAGGAATTCAATACAGTTTCCAGCATAAGTAAATATGTAGATATGTATTTAGATTAATAAAAATTAACGATTCAAAAAAATGTTTGAGCAATCCTCATTTTTGAATTAGTGAATTCTATTCTATCCCGGAATTTAAAATTTAATCTTCATTTTATTATAGCTCCGGTGGCTCAATGGTTAGAGTAACGCTTCATGTCATGAGTGCCTTCGGGGCTCTGGGTTCTAATCCCACTAAGGCACGGATGTGTGTGTGAATGTGAACCCACTCTGTAATTGGGATTTAATCCTGTTGAGGAATTTAAAAAAAGGTAGTAACTTGGATTAGATTACACTATATTTTAAGAAATAAACTGTCAAAATTATAGTAAAATTCGCTAATCCAAAAATAAGGATTGACTTAATCTTTTTTGTGACTCGGGCTGTAATGGCGGGAGGTATCGGGTTGACCACACCAGATTTTTTCTTTACATTTGTTCAGTTTATTATAGAATTGTTTTCAACAGTAAAAAATGTTTTTTTTAATTTACGTTTGTAACAAAGCTATTACAGAACCCACATGTGTTCGTTAACAGCTCATTCCGGGCGGATTTTAAGAATAAGTCCAGGTGTTAATTAATTTGGCATTTTTTACATTAAAAAATAAAGAGTACCATCAAGGTTCTTTATAATATTTCTGTGATTATGAATGCTGATATTGATGATTTAATACTTTTCAACTAGTTCCACAACTTCAGTTTGTAAATGGGAAAAAATACAGATATTTTAATTATTTACATTAAAAATTCTGTATTCTAATGATTTTATATAAAATGTCCTAGTTTTGTCCTGGATTGAAGAGACCTGAAATGTCCTGGTTTTTATCATTTTGTCCTAGTTTTTCTAAAATACATCTGGTCACCCTAGATTAGTATAATTTATTTTTTTAAGGTTGGTGGCTATGAATGTAAAACAATATCAAATGTCAAATCTCAACAAATAAACGAACACAAACGATTGTTAAGAATTTTATTTTTATGTATACAGATTATTCATTTTAAATGGGCCACCATTACTTTCTCAAGAATTATAAGAGTTACAAAGACGGTTAAATGGGCAAACAATTTCTATTTCACAAGACAAATTTAAAGAAAAGAAAAAATATTTTTTTGGACAATTGGTTCTCAAAATACGGGACCTAACTTTTAAATTTTAAATGAGGCATATATTTTTTATTTACTCATTCGTTAGAGAATTTAATTCTGAATTCAGTGATATAATATTTTTATTCCCTTATATAATGATTTTTTTTTTTTGAGAAAAATGCTTGTAAAGTTTCATATTAATTTGATTAAAATATGGCTATAATAAGAGTATCATGAATGGAAAAACCGAATACGTGTTAATTTTATAAACATAGAATTAGATTGTCATGAAAGAAATACATGAATATTTTGTTTAACTTGTCATTTATGATTAGTCACAAGAACAAAACATTCAGTTTTTAGGACAGGGCACTCTAATTGTATGTAACAAAAATAACATGTCACTTTTTTCATTCGTGGCACTTTTATTATAGTCATATTTTAATCAAATTAGTATAAAACTGAACATGCATTTTTCTCAAATAATCGTTATGTAAGGGTATAAAAATATATCACTGAATTTTTAATTAAATTCTCTAACAAATGAGCAAATAAAAAATATATGTTCTTATTTAAAATTAATAAGTTATGTCTCTTATTTTGAGAACCACTGGCCCAAAAAATAATTTTTCTTTTATTTAAATTTGTCTTGTGAAATAGAATTTTTTTGCTTATGTAACCATTTTTGTAGCTCTTATAGTTCTCGAGATAGCAATGGTGGCCAATTTAAAATGAACACCCTATTTAATTTTAAATTTAAAAGTAAGAATAAGAAGAAAAGTAGAAATAATAGTGATAAAATTAGAAAGAAATAGAAAATATCGTAGATTCAAATAAGGTTAGAGTTTGAATTAATATCGCCAACTAATACCAAATTCCCTAAATTTTGAAACTACGATTTTTTATTTCAAGATGACAGAAAAGACGCAAAATGGAAAAAATAGCATAAAGAACTCATATCATAATTATTGTCGATTATTTTGTTCGAAGGGTTGGGCCACTCCGCTCTGCATCGTGATCCAACTTCCTTCTCACAAAATAAAATTATAATTATGACATTCGTTCTTTAATATACTATTACCTCAAATTTAGGGGTAAATGAACTGCAAATATATCTATTTACATACAATTGATATTTTTTAACGAATAGGGTGTGACTTGGTGTAAAACTTTATGAGACGGAAGTAATACATTTAGGGATGGTTGATTTCGAAATTCAATACAGTTTAAAAATTTTCACTCTTTCAATTTTCTACTCGTAAAGTCAACATCACTGACTCGCAATGAAATTTAGCAGAAAAATTGGTCATTTGGAATAATTAGATAAATCCGCCTCTCGTGATCGTGTAGAAGCGACATCATTTAGAGAACATTCAAATTAAATTTTACAAATTACGAGTAATTATTAATTATTTTATTTGCAAATGAAAAGATTCTGTAACTGAATATAATGTGAAGAGGCATACAAGATTTTTTTGCAAATTAAATTAACGTAAAGAAGGAAGTTTTAACAATAATGACTAATAGAAGTCCTTATTATCGATATAAGTTTTCCTATTAGTTTAACTGTGGTTTAACTACCGATAAATAATATTTACCTACTTGATAAACTATTCGATTATTTGGTCATTGATAATTGATTATTTATGTATTCAATTTTTATAATCTTAACTGTTTCAAACATGCAAAAGAAGTAAATAACAAGAGTTATTTAAGTATTATGGTGAGTAATAGCTTCCTACCGATTGAGGATTATACCGGTAGACGAGCACTTACTGACTACTGACCGCAAAGCTTATTATGTTTTTACACGATCGACGAACAAAATTATAATAAATAAAATGTGTAAATTATTTCGACATTAAAAATTATTGGCTGTCTTTTCTAAAGTAAGCTTTGATCGTTGTTTTCTTTCTTACCGCCTTCGCCTCCTGATCGGTAAGAGATTCACATCACTTACCGATCAGTAATTTGTAATAAAACTTACTGTGAAAAATTATGTAATCAGAATTAGAAAAATGCAGGTATAAATATAATTTTGTAATTGTTTGTATGTAATGAAGCAGGTACTTAAAATATAGAATTTTAAAATATTTTTAGAAATTACATTTCTAATAAGAAGAAGGGGTAAAAGAAAATAATTACATTACCATAAATAAATACCTATTATCAACTTGATAATCGATAATCATTACCGACATTCGAATAGCGATTATTTAACTCGTATAATTACTTGGATATAAAAATAAGTGTATTCGGTCATTTTTTGTCTTGGCTTGATTTTCAAGACAAGAAAATAAAAATGTCTTGTCTTGCCCATTTCTTGGCGACGTAATTCTTGTCTTGTTTCAAGAGTCTTGATATTTCTTGTTTCTTGATATTTTAGGGGAATCCCCTTTTTCTATCGCTTTATCCAATCCGAACGCTAAAGTGTAGCGTTGGCGTCTGTGTCCGCCCTTGCCCCTTTTGCCCTTTTAGTTAAATAATCAAATAATGTTACTTTGATGTTGGTCGCGCATGCATTGTATTACTAGTTATTGGTCATTAGTTATTTTCTTTGTGTTATTTCAATATTCCCTTCTTTTTATTTAAAACAATGAGTGTTCAAAGAAAAATAAATCAGATTCGGAATTGGTTTTATCCCAAAATAATATTTCTCCCTCTCAAATATAATAAAAATATGATGTGGCCAGTACAGCACAATACCTCTCGGCATTTAATTTTAATCATACTTCATTTCGCGTAAGAAAATAGCGTTGGTTTAGATAGGGATATAAACTCTGCCCTGTGATTGGTCACAGTGCAAACCTAATACACTTTTATTCATATCTCTCTTTTTTAATTTAATAGATCCATTTGCACTAATATCTAATGGTGGAAATACATGTTTTGAAATTTTCTGAATAATAGTATTTAAGTTGAGCGTTAAGAGGATCTCTCGTAGATACATAAAACATACAAATGCAGGTTTGCAATATTAATTGACAAGAAATCTTGATTCTTGAAGATACTTTCTTGTCTTGTCTTGGGAAATAAAAAAATACTTCTTGTCAATCAATCAAGATCAAGAGTATATATCTTGATTTTTGTGAAACACTATCGATTAATAGTTTATCGATTATTTTTTTATTAATTGATTTATTTGCACACTTCTATTTCTCACTAGTAGCTAGTGGCTTAGTTGTAACAACTAAGCCTTGTGTATACTCACTTATAAATAAAATTTCCAACAGCTTTAAACAAATAATTTACATGTAACTTTTTGTCTATGGTATTTTCAAAACAAATAAGAGTTTCTTGCAAAAACTAATTATGTTTTAAAGCATTATCGAGATTAAAAGTTCTATAATTTAAACTCGAATGTACTCCTACTTTATAATACGAAGTTTACTACCGGGCTTGTAACAATTTACAATTATTATTAATCGTGCCTAGAAGGTAAAGCATTTATATTTTCTGCTTAGCTAGTTAAGCAATTATTATCCTCGCATTAAGTGCTGTGGTGTATACATGACTCCCCTAATGCAATTTTGCATTCCCGGTCTTTATTAAACCTCGTATTAAACAGACTCCCTAGTGATTAAAGTAGCCAGTAGTCGATAGCAAAGTTTTCATTAGACTGGCTTTACTAGGTTATGTTCGATTCAATCAAGTTGATACGAAACAATGCAGCGCACACATACAAGATTATTTAGAGGTACATAAATAGAATAGTTATCTCTTTTCAACTTTGTCATAAACTTTAATTTATAACGAGAAGAACAATCTTAATAAAATGAATATAGCGTTACAGCCTTCATTAGGTAATGTACAAATTGATTGGCAATCTTATGAGCATCTGCGTGGTACAATGTGTGAGCAACGGGAAGTAAAAAAAAAAAAATGGCCCGTAAATTATACATTTCAGAGATATGATTTATTTTCAATATATTCATGTGTTTTTATAATTTATTAACGATTTATGTTGAAGATAATAACAAAAGCTAAAAATGCAATCTTATCAACAAATTTAGTTATACAACAATTAACCCATTTGTTATTATTATTGAACATCGGAAAACAACCATCTATCCAATAAAATTGTATGCAATGTTTTTTACAAGGTAGTTAATTGGGTGGTTGCACATTTTTGAAAAATAATTTTAATAGAAAGCGTTTGGTACACCGATGCTTGGTCTATTCGGGCTACATTCACATTTTTCCATGTGCCTTCGGATTTTAAATTCATTGTGCGAAATTTAAATAAATTGTATAAGTATGTATTTCTACTTTAAAAACAGAATTAAAACAAATTATTCATTAATACAATCTGCACACCATAAATAGATACAAAATTTAAATAAAATCTTCTCTATTAATATAAAAATACAATGAAAATGAATTTTTATTATTTTTTTTATTTTATTATGAGCGTTTTATTATTTATTTTTGTTGTGGAAAATAAAATTTCTTAAATGTATAGAACATAGGTAATCCACAATTTATTCTAACCACTGATGTCGCAGAACAGAATTATTTGAAAATATACAAATTGTAAAACGTATCAATACGAAAATAATATTTTTTTTATACTTAAATTTTATCACCTCACCTGTGGATACTATTTATGTTGTCATTCGATAGTTATAAGAACAATACTTCGATATCTTAACATGGAACCGAAATTAAACACAAAATTAAATATCATAAGCTCAACAAGTTAAGTTTTTTTATGCATAGCTGCTGAAAAATTTGTATAAAAATTAAATTTATATTAATTTCAATTGCATTTCTCTCAATATTTTTCTTATATAAGAATATAAAATGATTACATGGTTAAAATTCAGAAATAATACTCTATCCCATGAGCCTAAAAAATGTAAAGCATCCCATTTAAAAATATATAACTTTATTTTTTAGTTTGAAAATCACTCGTTAATTTTTTTTTCAACAATTATATGTCCTCCCTTGATCTACTACAAAATTTATTTGAATGATTTACTTCTATTCATAATAATAAAGAAAATAATAGAGCTGTCCCGTATCCGAAAAACACCATTATTTGTGAATCCCTATGCCTATTTATAAATATATAAAGAAAATTATAGATAATTATATTAAATAAAATAATATAAAATGGATATATTTAAAAAATGAATATATTTATTGATAAATTATTACAAATAATTATTTACTATTAGTTCTTTTTACACTTTCACTTTTATTAAAATTTGAATATCTACAATGTTTTATTTTCTATGAGTTTTTGTCGAAACAGCATTTACCAATTTGTCCAGAATCCTCATCGCCACATGTCTGGAAAATCAATACATTTATTAGTTGCACTGTTAATTGTTTAGCAATTCTATTAAAATTATTTACTCATTTTCACGTATAGTTAATTATGCAGCGTAAATTGACAGTAACAAGACAACCATAATTTAGACATACAATTAGCAGTATGTTACTATTCAATTTAGAGATAATATTTTGTAAATTATATCGAAATTAATTTGCCATGCCATATACCATGTATCCTACATAAAAAAATACACTGGTTTCAACATGTTTCAACAGCTCAGCTATAGAATTCTGGTATACAGGCTGAGTCTGGGAAGATGCCCCCCCCCCTTTAACTTTTTTATTATAAGTAATAGAAAAAAATGGCTCATATAAAAGTTTTATTATTTTACATATACTATTTGATGGCAGATGTAGAAATTTTTTATAAAGCAGGTTTACAAGATACGACTATCAACTTTTATTTTTAACATAACAACCTATAATTATTTTTATAAAATAGAAACCGCCATTTTTTCTCTTTTCAACGATGTATTACTTTTTATTAATGTGTTTGAAAAATTTCGAGAAAAATGAGATAATTTAGAAATATTAGAAAAAAATTTTAAACAATTATTATAGGTGGCTATTTGAAAATAAACAAAACGTAACAATGTAAAACAATTAAATGAATGTCAGAAAAGTATACATTTGTTTGTTACTTAATTTAACTTATTTTGTAAACAAAAAAAAACCATTTTGATATGTTTACGAAGAACAAATTAATTGATATGATTCTAATAATTGGTGAATCGACTGGAATCATAAGAAGAGCAAAAATAATTTACCGGTAGCGGTTTCCTAGACGTCGGCAACCGAGTTTAAGAACACTGAGAAGGATTTTTTACTCGATTTCGAGAAACAGGTTCAGTTGAAAAACAAAAACGAAATACAGCTAATGTTTAATATTTGTTTAAAAATTATTTCTAATATTTCTAAATTATCTAATTTTTCTCGAAATTTTTCAAATACATTAATAAAAAATAATAGATCGTTGAAAATAGAATAAAATGGCGGTTTACATTTTATTAAAATAATTATAGGTTGCCATTTGAAAAATAAAAGTTGATAGTCGTATCTTGTAAACCTGACTTTATAAAAAATATCTACATCTGCCATCATATATATATCTAAAATAATAAAACTTTTATATGAGCCATTTTTTTCTATTATAATAAAAAAGTTAAAGGGGGGGTGTCTTCCCAGACACACCCTGTATAAATGAGCTTTATGGCTTGCTACCCATTGCTGGGTGTGTCAATCTGTTTATTTTTCATAGCACTCGTAGAAAAATGTATATTGGAATTTAGAGAAATTTTTACACATACAAAAAATATAAGCTTGAATTTTTATGAGGCTACTTTAGGGGTTAGAAAAGTGAAAAATAGTTTTCACTTCGAATTCGCCAGAATTTATATTGAAAGCATAAAAAAGGCCTTTAAAAATATTTTAATTAATGAGATTTGAATCTACACTCTTCCGTACTCTAACGATCCATCCCATTTTCTTACCAATAACATATTTTTCCTGGCTTCCTCTTCTTTGGTGAGTATTACAGGTACCGTCGACACCAACCCCTCTGGTGTGCAGTACATCTCTTGTACGCACTTCATCGCCGAAGGGCACGACCTCAGAATTGACGGTGTGTTTCCGGGAGGTTGTGAAAATTGACTTGGTCGGTCTGTAGGAGGCGTATACTCCATGCGCTCCTGAAATCTAAAAATGTCTTGCTCTTGCACTTGCGTGAACGCAGGAGCCGTTGGGCGAATGTTAGAAGGACCTTCGACAAAGATTCGTTGACCAATACTTTGTACCATCCTATCAGAAACTGCAATCATTGTAGAAGGAGTTGGTATTGATGATGTTGTGGTAGTATTAGTTCGATTATTAGTGCGGAATCTTTCAATTTTTCCGGTTAAAAATATCTCTGGTTTTCTCATCGGTGCTTGAAAACCAGGTTGTGGAAAATCCATCATGGATAAAGGAGCATTTTCTATAATACTAACTCCTATTTCAGGATTTTGATTTGAATCTTCTGGACTTTTTAAACTGATACCACCTTCTGTGACGTCTGGTATACCAAATATACTGGCAAGTTCATTAGAATTCAACAATTCTTCCTTTTCTCGTGTTAAAGAAGTAGGTCTAAATGTAGTGATTTCTGGGAAACCTGTTTGCACTGTTTGAACAGGTGTTGTTGATTCAATTGGTGGTCTGGTTGGTCGTACTAAATTAGGAGGTACCGTATGCTGACTAGGTATTATTTCGGTTGTTGTAACTGAGTTTAAGTGTACCGGATCCTTTTCTCGATTAGGAAATTGGCTTGCAGGAAACTGTTGGTTTTCGGTTACTCTTATATCATGATTTCCTTCATGAGATACATTTTGAGATTGATTATACACAAGTTGTGAGTTAACCCCTTCATTAGGAATTAGGAACTGATGGTTTCCAGGGATTACTATTCCATTGGGAATTTGGCTTCCAGGAGTATATGGGTTTCCGGTAAAATGTATTCCATTAGGAATATGGCTTCCAGGAATATATGGGTTTCCGGTAAATCGTATATATGGATTTGTTACTCGTATATACGGATTTCCTCCTGATTCTGCACCATATATATCAGTTACGTACTGTGATGTAGGATTTACATTGTTGACATATACGTTTCCTCCGACAACATATTTCGTAACCATGTTATTCAACCGGTCAATGTGAGAGTTGATGTTATGATTAGAAATTTGGTGTGTACTTTCATGGCGGACTTCTGTAGGCGGCAAGCAACAAACATGGGTTGATTCATCGCAGAGATTACTCTACAACAAAAAATTATGTTCATCACGATAAACTGACAAAAATCCAATATGAAATAATTTTTTATTAAATAATACCACCTCAGTCTTCCAGTATTGAATGGCAATCTCAATCAATGGAAGAATGTCATATAAAAAAGGTTTTTTTTTGCCAAAAGCATTATTTTAATCTTTTAATTTTTCAAGCAAATTAATGATAAGCAAGATAAAAATAAAAAAGGTTTTACGAAATGTTTATAACGTCATAAATCAGCATAAGAAAGATATTACTTGCCCACTATGAATGATAAACAAAGTAGAGTGAATAATAATATCCGCGTAAAATCAAATAAAAACCACAACCTTTTCAAAGAACTTTTCATCACTGCACGTGTGTTGTTTATTTTAAATTTATCTACAAACCATAGCACAGTATACAAATATTAACTCAGGACTCAGGTAAAACAAGATTGATAAATGAGTATATATAAAAAAATTGAAATCGACGTTGCTTTTGCACACTCCTTATAAAAATATACTAGATATAGATGTAAAAGTTCCGGAGTTTAAATGTTTTAAATTTTTTGTTATGCAGTGGATATGTGAGTTGACTAATATAATTAACTTGTTCAAAAACCACAAAACGTATATTAAAAAATATACGTAGGAATATTTGTTTTGATGAAAATTAATTAGTATATTACTACTTCACCTGTATATTGAAAGATAGGGACAAATAACTATTTTCTTTATTAAGTTTTCGGGCCGGTACTCGCGAAAACATCGTTGATTTTTTAAATACAATACGATATACATATTTTTATATTTTCGGCAAGTATTTTAAATTAGTGTGGAAAAGTAATTCCTTGACTGGATTTGGATATGGAGTAAAATAATTCTGGGATGCAGTCATGTAATTTTTATTATTATTTACTTGAACGTTTCGATCCTACCAGGATCATTCTCAGGAACTACAGAAATTTATAAATAACAATTTTTCAGTGAAATAAGCAAATGTTTTATTTCACTGAAAAATTGTTATTTATAAATTTCTGTAGTTCCTGAGGATGATCGTGTTAGGATCGAAACGTTGAAGTAAATAATAAAAATTATATGACTGCATCCCAGAATTATTTTACTCCATATTTTAAATTAGCTTTACTATGATGCCAAATACTTGAATTTCTAAAAATTACCTAGTTATAAATAATTCAAAATTATGATATTTTATGTAGTATCAGTTTGCTATGACATTTGTGCCTTCTTTGTTTAAGGATCTACTCGTATTTTGCCGTTTGCCTGACGTAAGATTTGATTTTTTTTTATAATTATTTTGGAAAATATATTATTTCTGTTTCTTGAATTTTAGACATTTCAAGTTATTTAAAATAATCAATACAAATAATACATCAGGTAAACGTCAAAATATATCTTCAACCAAAAAGGCATGTCATGTTAAACTGGTAATACATGCATACAAATATCACAATTTTGAAAAATTAATAAGAATAACTAATTTATTTTCAAAAGAAAATGCAAGTATTTGATAGGTATCAATGTAAATATATTTTAAAATACTTTAAAAATATACCATTCCATGTAAAAAATCAACGATTATATCGCTTCTGGCGAAATCAGAATTCCAGCAAGAGGTGGTATTTAATTTTACTTCGCGCGCAACTTTCTAATTTAAACTAGAATTTTTTTTAAAGAAGTTGGATCAAATTTGCTTGCATTTATCTCTCTCGTTTGCAATGATTAGAGGCGTGTGAGATAATATTGGATATAAGACATTAGTCTTATAAAAAATTATATTGTTTCGACTATAGGACATTCTATAAAACGATGCTCGTTGTTGATACTTTCGCTGTAACCAAAGTTTATTTATTAATTTAGATATATTACCTTGATTCAAGCCGTGCGTATAGCGTTATTTTCTATCAGTAGATATCACTGATACTGACAGTGTGTCAGTATCTTAATTTTTCACATATTAGGTTTTATATTTGCTAACAAACTTACCGAATAACTTAGTTTTGAATTTTGAATACCTATTTTTTACCTTCCGAAACCTTTAGGTAAGGAAGGTATTGGTCCGTATTCCGAGCTCACTTTTATAATAAAAGCGCTTTTATGGAGCACACTTTACATAAGAATACAATGTAAAAGCTCGCTCCATAAAAGCGCTTTTATTATAAAAGTGCGCTCGAAATACGGGCCATTATTTTTGGTCAAAAAATTCTATGGTGAGTTTTTAATGAATAAGCACGTTTTAGGGTCCTTAGAATAAGATTTTACTGTTTTTACGATGCGGTCTGTATGTGTGTATGTGTGTGGCAAAATTTTCTAATGCGCTAACTCTAATACTACAATTCAAAAAATTATAATTCTTTCGTATTCCTTTTCGTTACATCCATATGAAGAACTGATTAGATTTTGGTTATAATTGATCATCCGGAAGTACCCTCATTTGAAGATTTTAACAGTTTTTCTTGAAAAAGCGATGTTAAATATCAATTTTCACATTTAATGTTATTATAAATATTAAATAATATTTTATTCTCTATATGATTTGAATGCATTTTATAATTCATATTAAATGGATATAGAGTTAAAAAATTATAAAGATATTAAATACCATGTATTAGCCTGCTATGGAAATAGCTGCTACATTAAAAAATTCTCATTGAAAGGTATCAGTGTCAAGTGCAGTTGAAAGTATGTATGTGTTATAATTTTACTGGAAATATAGGATATTTTGCTAGAAACTTTCTGTATGGAATTTGCATAAAATACATACAACTGCCTTAAGGTAATGTACAAGAAATAGAATCTTTTGCAAGGATCTTTCTGTATGACATTTATACAAAATACGAGTACATAGAACTGACGGAAGGTAATATGCTGACCACATCAGATATTTTTACAATAACAAAGACAGTAGTGTCCTACGTACCCTCATAAAAACTAAGTAAACGACACTACTGAATTTGACATATGTCTAAAATTAATAATAAAGGAAATAGCTATTTGTCTCTATTTTTCAACCACCTTTGTTTAAATTTAACTTAAATTTATTGGGAATGCATTTATATTGTATTTTCCACTCATTTTACAATATTTAACACTATCCATTACCTTTTTGTCTTTACCAAAATAAATATGAAAAAAGTGCAAATTAACTTAAATAGTTAAATTTTTATGTACCTACAAATTGTATTTAAATAGATAGTAGATTATAGATAACATTAAGTAATTACAGTATACATTAACTAGCTGCATATTAAAAGACTTCGTAGGCCAAATGTATTTTTACACTTATAATTACTTTTTAATAATTAATATTATTTTTTATACATTCTACATACCTGTCTATTAATTGTTTGCCATGCTCTTGTATCAAACAACAATCCCTGTTCACAAAACCTCTTTTCTATACACACTTTATTATAGTCACATTTCGTATATATAATCTTCCTTGGACATAGACACTGTAATTCTCCATGTACTCTTTCATACTTCTCACATGGACACTTATTAAAATATTCCGGGTGCTGGTTGTTTATTATCATAGTAGGATTACTGTCCCGTTGATTGACATTTACAATCACAGGAGGTTCATAAGAAGAAGAATAGTCTTGAGGAAATGCTAAATGACGAACGAAATTGTAGATGTTGTTTTGTTGTCTTTTTTCTCTGGTTTGTTCAGCGAAGTGGCCTTGGGATACTTGAGCGTTTATGATGGTGATAGTTTTTATTAAAAATAGACATGTTGGTAAAATACGCATATTTTATACCTGGAAAGGAAAATAATGTAGGTAACAATTTGTAAAAAGAAATAGTAAACAGAAAATGATCAATATATTAATGGTTCTAAGAAGGTAAAAAAATATCTTTAGTGGTAATAATACCACTAATTACTAGTAAAATTTATTTGAAATACAAGTGTGTCAAAAAAGACGCATATGTTTTGACAAACAAATTGAAAATTATTTATTTTCATTTCTAGTGAAACTGTCAGTTAAATCAAAAACTATAGTTCCTATCGATATTATAGCTTAAGTAGTAAAAAATACACGTGTCAATTTTGCGATTCGACATTTTTGTTTTAACTGGTAGTTTAGGTAACAGACAGTTTTTCAAGAAATGAAAATACCGATCCTAAGAGCTTTTGTTTGTTATCTTGATAACAAAAGACAATTAGAAAATCTCAATTATTAATCTTCGATTTGTTCTTTTAACCCCCTGGAATCAAATTCCAAAAGCACGACGTCATTTTCGAGACAAATGTATAAAAAGTATCAATAAAGTATATCGGCACTCAAATTAAATTTAAAAAGTAGAGTCAATTGCTTTGATCTCTGAACGATTCAAATTTTATTTATATATTTTATTTATTTGTTTATTAAATGTATCTACTAACATTTAATTGTAAAAATAATAGTAGATTGTTTTACAAGTTAAGAAAACCACTTTTTTGCGCGTGGAACATCCTATTTTTTGTGTACCTACTTGTGGAAAATGTAAACAGTTAAATTTTATAAAAGTAAACAGAAATAGCAAATTTTTAATACAAATAAATATTTTATTATGCTATTTATGTTTAAATTACAAACAATTTTCAGTTATAAATACGTCCTCATAAAATATTCGTTATATTGCTTGGATTTAGCAATTTTATAGACTGGTTATAGTTTATTGTTAATTGTGTAATCCGTGAATCTATTCTAACCGTGAACTTTTGACATTTCAAATTCGTAATGAAACAAAAATTTCAATTATAATAATTGAAAATTCAGTAGTTTTCATATATTTATAATAACAAAATTATTCAATGTAAATATTATCAAGTTATTTCATAATAAGCAATCAACTATTCTTTTGTTCTCGCGCAAAACAAACAATAAACATCTAAACAATTGCAGAAACTGTCAAACTACTTACACTTCACAAACTTTTTTCACTCGCACTTTTTCCTACACGTGTGTTTGTTAACAAATTACAATCGATTTTAAATCGTTTTAGAATAATTTTTCCTTCTCTGTCCCCACCATGAACATTGAATAGCTTCGACATTCATGTGACGTCAGCTATTTTGGAAATTTCTTAAACCATAATTAACTGGTCCCATCGTCTGCGAACACATTATGAGAGGTCGCGATAGGCTATGTTCGTAGGTCAAGGTATCTTTGATCTTCAGAGTAATAAACTTGTTTTATATACCGTTGTTATAAGAGACAAACTGCAGAGTGTAATTAGATGCTCGGGTGATGAAGTGTCTTTGAAGATAAAATATTCATTATGAAAATACGTAATATAAAGATGAAAGAAGATGATGTAATGTAATGTTCTTGTGTGCACCTGCATCTTACCTTCAGCCAATTCTATATATTTCATTTATATAATTGCTTAAAAATTCTGCATAGGTACTTGTAATCTTGTTATTAGATTCAATTTATTTTCCAAGTTGCTGTTTTTTTACCTTCCGTTACCTTTAGGTAAGGAAGGTATTGTCTTTGGTCAAAAAATTCGGTGGTGAGTTTTTGGTAAATAAGCACGTTTTAGGGTCTCTAGAATACGATTTTACTATTTTTACGATGATGTCTGTATGTGTTTGTGTGTGTGTATGTATGTATGTATGTGTGTGTATGTATGTGTGTGTGTGTGTGTGTGTGTGTGTGTGTGTGTATGTGTGTGTGTGTCTGTGTGTGATAAAATTTTCTAATGCGATAACTCTAATACTACAATTCCAAAAATTATAATTCTTTCGTATTCTTCGTCGTTACATCCATATGAAGAGCTGATTAGATTTTGGTTACAATTGATCAACCGAAAGTACCCGAATTTGAAGATTTTAACAGTTTTCCTTGAAAAAAACTATTCGTCAAAAACTTACCACCGAATTTTTTGACCAAAGACAATACCTTCCTTACCTAAAGGTGACGGAAGGTAAAAATTATAAAGAAATTAAATTTCATAAAGTAGCCATAGCTATGGGAAACAGCTACTATATTAAGAAAATACTGATTGAAAGATGTCAGTGTCAAGTGAAATTGACATATGTAGTGTGTTTGTCTTATAATTTTACTGGAAATGCTGGAAATATTGGATCTTTTGCTAGAAATTTTCTGTATGGAATTTGTATAAAATATATACAACTGCCGGAAGGTAATGTAATGTACAAGAAATATAACCTTTTACAAGGAACTTTGTACAAAATACACAGAACTGACGGAAGGTAATTTGCTGGCCACATCAGATTTTCTTATTATAATTTCATATTTTGAAACCGCAAGGTCCTAAGTTATTTATCTGTAGTTGTACTCAAATAATACCCATTTCTGAGTTTCGTGATACCACCAATCGATTGTACGACTAAATTAGATAAGTAGGTACACCAGTTTTTATAATATTTGAACAATTACTTCAATTTAAGAAATAAACATTAAAATTCCATAAACTGATTGATGATTTTTAGGCATTTTTAGTTTTTTCCATACACATTGAACCAGTGGATCTAAAAATAAAAAATATATGATTTAATTACATAGGTAATTTAGCAAGATCGAATCTGCCCATTTTTCTGTTATTACTCAAAAATAGGTATTTTCATGCTTTACTCAGCTTTTATTATAAATGTCTAGGGAACGACGACAAAAGATATAGACCCGCAATTTTAAAATTTGGAAGCAGCACGGTAACGAAAGGGAAATATCAAAATTGATTTATAGAAAATTTTGAATTACTTGTTTATTCAAATTTGAATACATATATTTGATCTGTTTTGGATATTAACTTAAAAATTGAGAGAGATATGACAGTCTGCAAAATAATTTGCTTCTTACTTATAAAACTATGTAGGTTTATAAATCTTTGAAGTTCTCGAAGAACTAATTGAATTAAAACAAAAATCGAATATTGTATTAAAACATAAGTTACAGAAGGCAACTTATTAAGCTCGAGTTTGAAATTCGGACTCAGGAGCGTAGCAGCGAATGTGCGAATGAAAGAGTGCTTGAATAACTTACATTATTTCTTTATTAAAATAGTTGACAATTTCCATTTTTTTTTACAAAATAGTTGGTTGGTAAAATTGATTTGTATTTTTAGTCTATCCGTTGCCAAGACATTTTGTCTATTTAGTGCAGTCATACCAATCCCAAATAAGAAAATGTTTGAGCATTAATATGCGTGTTAGCATATAATAATTCTAATTCCGAAACACAGAACTTTATTTTGTGTTTTATACTTGTTGATATTAATTATATTTTCACCCAGTTTCAGGCTAAAAAAGTAAATTATTTATAAAAATAAAATAATCTGTAATTTTTGATGAAAAACTGGATAGGTATTATTTTATTAACTTCTTTCAAAAATACGGAGTAACGCATTATGTATGTATGTAAATATAAATCACTGGCAAAGACTAGTGTAATGAGTATATTAAAATCCCTGAAAATAGAAAAATATGTACAGTCATTTTTTTTAGATGTCGTATCAAGTTCATCTTTAAATTGTATGAATTAAGATTTTAGCTCCGCCCATTCTATCAAATGAAGTAGTGTCGTTACAGTAAAAACCTTCAAAAATCAAAATTAAGTTAACTTGTAAGCTTATAGGAAACGTAAAATCAAATATTTGCAAAATAAAGATACTGACAGTGCCAGTAATACTGATCATGCGCACGGTGGGTGCCATGGGTGCCACGGCACCACTAATATATTAATACGAGAGCTATTCTCTTTCCACTGAGTCTAACTAGCAGGCTATGATATTTTGATGAAACAAATTTTGTTTGACATTTTAATCTAGTTGGTTACAAGGTTAATTATAGTGACGGTTGTTAAATATAATTGAATTTTGTTTAAATACATAATTTTTAACTAATCCTTTCCCCAAGAAATCAATTAATTGAGTAAAGAGCATTATTGAGCTGTGATTTTTTCAATTTCAAACGTGGATTAAGCCATCAAGAATATTTTGAGGAAATCCATCGAGTGTTTGGTGACAAGTCGTGTTCCTTAGGTACAATGAATTTCAGCGTGGCCGACTTTCCTTAAATAACAATTTTCGAGCTCCTAAGCCAAAAACGGCAGTTACCGAAAAGAATATTGGTCTTGTTGAGAACATGATTAAAGAGAACCGGCATGTTACTGTCAGGAATATTCAAGCAACTTTAAAGATTGATGTGAAAGCAATTAAAACAATTTTAGACCAACATTTGATTCTCGTTGGATTCCCCACAATTTGACTTCACTCAAAAAGACAACCGTTTGAGATGGTGCAGATCTACACTAGATCGCTTTGACAATGGATCGTTTCATTTGATGTAGAACTTCATTAGAGGTGACGAAACATAGGTATACTGCTATGATCTCGAAAAAAAGCAAGTCCGCAATTTGAGTCTTTGAGAATGAGTCAGCTCCAACAAAAGTTATTCGCGAAAAAAGTCGAAACAAAAAGATGGTCGCTACATTTTTTAAAATTATTGGACATGTTTGCACTGTATCACTGGAGGATCGTCGTACTGTTAATTTTTAATGATACACTACCGTTTGTTTGCCTCAAGTTCTTAAAAAATTTCGCGAATAACGTCAACGGTGAAGGATTATCTAGAATCAAAACAACGCTCGGCCGCACACTGCTGCTCGAACGACTGATTATTTGAATGCCCAAAACATTGAAATAATGGGTCATTCGCCATTTAGTCTAGATCTAACACTTAATAATTTATTTTTATTTCCACGTGAAAAGGATAATTTACGGGGTTTACGTTTTACATCGGCCGAAGAAGCTGTTGACGCATTTAAAAATGAAATAAAGAAACAAACGCTTGAAAATTGGAGAAAATGCTTTGGAGATTGATTTTAACGGATACAAAAATGTATTGATTGTGCAGGGGAATGCCTTGAAAAATTATAAATAAATGTGTTTTGCAAATAAATTGTGTGTTACTTTACTAGGCTCAGCGGAAACAGAACAGCCCTCGTAATAATGAAAATATTAAGTTTTTATATTATTATTTTGTTCATAATACCTATATATATATATATATATATATATATATATATATATATATATATATATATATATATATAATATATTTTATTTGTTATTTTTTCTCGATCTTTTAAGTAATAATGGTAAAATAAATGACTTCCTTTGCATTTATTGCTTTATTTTTAATAATAATTATACATATTCATTTTGGCACCCACAAAAGTAAAGTTCTGCGCACGCCCATGATACTGATAGAAAATAAAGCTGTACGTACAGCTATGAATCAAGGTAATATATCTGAATTAATAAATAAACTTACGTTATAGCCAAAGTATTGTCAAAAACAAGCATCATTTTAAAATGGAATGTCCTAACATAGTGAAAACAATATTAATCTTTGAAAGACAAGCGTGTTATATCCATCCTTATCGCACACGCTTGTAATGTGAGAGATAAATGTATACCAATTTGTTAATTCGTTCATAATATAGACGACTATGATAGGACATTTTTCAATTTTTTTTACTGTAGATCCCTTTCAAATTCTCATATATAATATAAGATGATTTATAAACGAAAAGAAAATGCTACTTCATGCTATAAAAGCAAATGTAAAAAGCCACTTTAGTCGATCTTAATACAAGTTTATTAATTAATCTTTAATATAATAAGATAATGAACTAAATACATCTTTATTTAAATATCGGAAAGCAAAATCAGTTACTTACATTTTAAAAAAAGTTAATGACATAATTATATACGACATTACTCCCCAGATCATTTAATTTCTGCAATTACAAAAAGCCTGCATCTCAATTCAGAAATTCTCATCCCGTAGTAGTTCACATGGTCGCACAAATCAGAATTAGAATTACCCTATTCCATCCCTACAGTATATTAGTATTCCCTCGATGTGTAGTGTAGTGGTGTATGTAATATGAAATTATTCGGAGAGTTGGGTAGAATTTGGCGTGAAACAATGGCAGCGAAGTGCGCCTGCGTTCCTGCTGTAGCAGGAGCAATCACAACGCAAGTGGCCGCCGAGCCATTCCACGCTGATGCAATTTAAATGCTCAGGATGTAAAGCGTTGTGTTCATATGCACATGCACGGGACCATCAAACGGATATGTTGCGATGAATGCGATGCGTGGGAACAAAGTGGGAGATGGTTGCAGTTGATGAGCTAATAGCAGATTTTAAGGAGAAAATCGTGTTCACTAAACAGGGGTTTTGTATACCTAAATGATTGATATAAATATGGTCCTCATTAAACATTCACGGCCGGTTGTGCCAACGTAACTTAAATATTAAATTTTGCTTAAATTAACAATATTGCATTGAAATGAAATGTCAAGTAAAATGAATTGAAGCGGTAAGATGTATAAGAAAAAGATTCCACATATTGTGCATTTGTTACCGTTACATGTACCTAACATAAAACTAAGACCAAGGTTTGTCCTTTATGAACTAAAAGAATCAAATTATTATTATTATTATTATTATTATTATTATTATTATTATTATTATTATTATTATTATTATTTCAAACTGAGATAGCTATTTTATTTCTTCTAAAAGAAAAATATTCCTACATGGCAAATGTCTATAACCAAGCCAAATTTATACAGGCTATCCCGCGACTTGATTGCCATAGGTAATTTTTTTAAAATTTGGGATAATCAAAAAAATAACTTTCTAGCTTCCTTACTGTTAATGATGTAGCTTCGAGAAAATAAACAGATTATGTAATGGAAGTGTTTATTTTTTACTATGTTCAGTCATCATACGAGTTCAGATGTAAACGGAAAAGATACCGCCAACTTTGTTTCAATGTAATATACTTATAGTACATCAAAACCATCTGATAGTCACGTGACCTGAGTAGTTCTCAATATTTTATTCCGCGGAAATAAGTATTAACAGTTGGTTTTGGTTGCAATTAATAGGCGTGTATTGTTCTGCCAATCTGTCAAATATCTGTTCAAACATACGTTACGCTCTCTGTTTATTTTTACCGTCTTTATTACATGCGTTTCATAATAACATTATCGACAACAGTCTTTTACAAGACTCTTATGAGTGTATTTCGTTATTTGCTTGGTAAGTGATTTACAGAAAATAATTTTAATGGCTTAATTAATGAGATTTTTAGGTTAAGTTGTATCCGAAATGGTTTTAACGGACAAACACCACAAGTTATAATAAAAATTCGCACGTCCATGAACTTACATATCAAACTTTTCTTCCAAGAAGTCTAGTGTTGATGTCATTGTGGAAAGATACGGATTACGTGACTATTAGATGGTTTTGATCACTCTGTACTTTTAAAAAACCAAAGCGATGAAGAGTTTAGCGCACTTAGATTTACAAATGGTTCATTGTAAATTGTAAAATGCTTACTTCTTACTTTACTCTTTAATCAGTTTTTATTGATTTCTCCAAAACTACCATTGACGTAACCTTTTCCTTGTACATCTCATCTCTACAATTGTAATATATTGCAGTCAAAATTTCGATTTGCATTTTTTTTTTTTTTTTTGTTTAAACCTAGCATAAAATTTAAGCCTTGTCGGTATAACTGGACATCAAGTTTCTATGTTTCTAAACTAACAAAATAGTTGCAGTAATTTAAAATTCATTTTTGGAATTTAAAGAGCTTAATACCGCTAGTGTACCTCAGGACCATACTATTTTTAGTGTTACAAATTAAATCACAATTTATTTTGGCATTCCAAAATGTAAAATATCATTTTACTATGTTTAAATTATACACTAAAAATTTAACATGGCGAAATATTCTTACTATGCGTTTACACATAAATGCAGCATTTGGTCTTTAGTGAGGATATGCGGCCATGTATAAAAATTACCACGGGATCTTTGAAAGTATAAAAAATATATTACTTATATGTAAATAAACTTACTTAAAACAAACTGCCTATATCCATCAATTATTATTTACCCTATGTAGAAATGTTTGAATAAAGATATCTAGGAATCTTTTCTCGCTTATAATGTGCGCTACTCGTTTGCATTCAATTGTCTTCTTCTCTTCATTTTCATGTGCGCACATGTGGAACTTTATAGATAAATCGTGTAATGTTTAGATAAAATTTTGCCTTCTTATTCACATTTTATATAATTTAATAATATTGAATTATATTAATTTATTTACTACTCATATACTTTATTTCACATAAGAAAATCGTGATGGGAAGATAGGAGCAATTTGATCTTGTTGCTTGATTGGATAATATCGAGGTATTATCCAATCATAAAACAAGATCAAACTGCTCGTATCTTTTTACCACTACTTTCTTACGTGAAATGAAGTATAGTAATTAAATACATATAAATTGTTTATACATCGCGGACCCTTTGGAAACACTTGAACTATGGCTTTGGGGCGCTACACACAGTCGACCCTGCATAAATGTTTAATACTAGAAACTGTTCTTCAACAGTGAATTCTGCAATGTAGTTACCGTAGAATACTAAAGTATAAAGCGAAGAGTGATATGTGAAAAATTCATGGACCTCGCTGGAATTCGAACCCAGAACCTTTCAATATCTAGTTTTATGCTCTAACCAGCATGGACGATCCAACTAGAAGAGTTTTTTTTTGGCGTTGAAACAGTTTTGATATGTTTTCAAAACTATTTCGTACATGACGTCATAAATGTAGGGATCGCGAAAATTCTGTGTTTTGAACTAATGACGTATTAATGTAAATCTGTCTAATGTAAATTTAACGTTTGAGTAAGTTTGAATGTATGGTGTAAATATAAAAACTATTCAAAACCGTGATCAAAATAAAACAGTTCCTTGCCTGCACTGTAATTTTATTTTCTAGTAGGTAAAATATATGTTTTTTATATTTTAATATATATATATATATATATATATATATATATATATATATATATATATATAAACTAATATGTAATGATTTAAAAACATTTACCGGTGTCCCGTGTTCTAGACGTTTACTCCCTCTACCAATTTCGTCTCTGATGTCACCGTTTTGTCGCCAAAATATGTTTTGAAACACTACGAAATAGTTTTAAACCAATGTATTGTCAAAAAAGGCCTGAGTTCTAGGTTCGAGTTCCGGCGGGGTCCATGAATTTTTCACAAATAACTCTTCGGTTTATAAATAATTAATCTTATTTCTTTCAACGTATTGTTTGGAAAATTGAAGAATTCAATATTTGTTATTTTTGCAACCTTTTTTGCTTAAATGTCCAAATCTGTTCTCATTTCGAACTAAAAAATATTTGTTGTAATCTAATATGTTTTTACTTGTCATTTGTATTATATTTTTCTTTTATACTTACCTATGAAAATATTAACATCAATCTATAAAAACTTCTTTTACTTATAAAATTTATTATACTTGCACTCCCTAGTATCTAGATGTATTGGCTTTGACATATGTTTCTAATTTACATACCAGGATTCATTCTTGCATATTTATTAGGAACCAAAATCTTCAAAGAATTTTTCGTATAATAATATAATAAAATATTATAGTAAGTGTTAGTATTAGCATATTCAAAATCAACTGATATTTTAGATGTAAATGATGTATAGAACTATTCTTTATTACTACTATTAATTAATAAAATTTTAAATGTCATCCCATCATAGTATTTGCACATTGTTAAGATTCATATGTCAACATCCCTTAAGCAAACAAATTTGATGGGAAAAATGCATCACACACGTGTAATTTGCAAATATTTAACTTCAGGCATTAATTAAAAAATATTTATATTGGCATCCCTATAATCTGTTGCGAAACACACTGAGTGCACCATACGTAAAACGATTTTTTTATTATTTTACTATTAAGTCGTTTTTCATTTAAATGGCCGAATTTTTACCAGAAATTTTAATAAACTTATGAGGTAGCATTTATAACACCTATGTCCGCATGCACCAACACGCTATAAATCATTCAATAACAAATGAATCCATATAAGTTATTGATTCAATAAAATTTTGTGATATTCACCATTGTTTTTATTCGTTCATTTTCTAAATAATCAAAAACTTCATTCGATAATCATTTTTGAAGATTTGTTAGTATGTTGATAACAAAATTGTTACCTGTCAGTGACAAACAAGACAAATAAATTTTTAAAACTAAATCAGCATCACATACAGCTAGGACATTAATACTAAAGTAACCTTTTCTATTTCGGAATATTTCTGCTTGTTCACCACCTGCAGATTTCATCCGAATATGTGGGCATCTAAAGCACCAATCACTTCGTGATATCCACTTTATAAAAGTTTTCCAAAATACTTTATTGTGAACGATGATCTATCGGTATTTTTTAGATATAATCGCGGCTCAGTGCACGAATTAAACAAACGGGTAACACGGGGTATTATGCGACATACTGTTGATTGGGATTTAGGATACATGAAAATAGTCCCCAATTCCTAACTATATGTTACCCGTAGTCAGAAAAATTGACTCTGTCGCTTCCGCTAATAAAACTATAATGATCGTAATTATGACAAAGCGAAATATAAAAATAACATCTATGATGTCAAAGGAACAGTAAGATTATTTTACTTAAAAAAAAACACTCAGATCAGGTAGCGTACCCATAAGATTTTATGCAATGTACGTCTTCATTTCAAAAGAACGGCACAAATAATGGTCCGTTGGCATCCAATGTTATAATACAAGCAGTGAGCGATATGCCGCTTTGTCATAATTACAATATTTATTAGTTTTGTTGCTGGAAACGACAGAATCAGTATTTCTGACTATAGCATAGTATCTCAATAACTGATTAACGGTGAAACCCGCTTGTTTTTTATGAGATGCTAGTCGCAAGTTATTGATAATTTTTAATAATAATGTCGACGCTAAAGTTTTTGATAAACGAAATGTATTTTAAAATCAATTTCGTCAAAATCTTCGAAAGGGTTTGTTTTTGACCGAAAACCACATATTTTAGGAACTCGATTTTGTTCCAAATCATCATCATCATTTGAAGATTCTGATGAATCCAAAAGTTTAATATCAAAAAATTCATACTACAAAATAGAAAATATTTAGACATTAGCTTTGAAGTTTTATATTACATTTTCGTACAAATACCTTTGAAATGTAATAAATAAAAAACATAAAATATTTTCAATATTTCGTTTGACAGATGACAATTCTCTATTGATTCAATAACATCGTTATTGAATCAAATTTGAATCCGTAACTTATTTACATATTTATTGAATCAATAAGGTTAAGTAATGTTGGTGAATTGCATTTAGTTCATTAACTTAAATTATTGAATCATTAAGCCTTATTGAGTGTTGGTGCATATGGGCACTAGACATTTATTAATAATAGATTTATAATTATATTTATTTTTTCAAACTAATGTTGGTATGAAGAACAAGTAGCGAGTGCGTCACACATGTAGCATTTATTATAGGTGCTTTCGTTTTAAAATTAAATTGATCCGGGTAACTTTTACTCGGGTTATTGTTTCTCTGGGTTATTTCGATTTTAGCGGGAATGTTCAATACACATACTTCAATCCTCTAAAACTAAGTATTGTTTCCGTTGATAAGCCAACATTTCACACGAAGCCATTATTATACAATTGATTCAACGAGTAAGTAAACACAAGAAAATTTTCCCATATCATTTAACTTTTCAAAATAGATACCCTTCAGTCTGGCATACAGCAGAGAGTAAGTTTTACTTTTGAAAATAGGTGGTGATTGATCGAGCAGGGACAAGTAGCGTTTGGTCACTGATGTCTATACATAACTGGATACCGCATATACCTATTAGACTAATATATTGCTGATGCTCGTATCTTTCCCATAAGAACAGGTGAAGGAAACACTGTGAAATGGAAATGGCGGAGTTCAATTGGTCACAAAACGCTGTATTTAAAATGGCCGCTATACACTATCCAGATATGTATAGAGATCAGTGCGTTTGGGTCACTTGGGTTATTTTCACTCTAATGACTGGAACGCCAAAAAAATTACAAGGTTACTCCGGTGTAACTCTAGAGTTACGAGAGTTGGTAACTGGAAAATAGCTTATATTACAGAGATGACTGTTTTTGGAATAAAACTATTCAACACAAATTTACTACAGCGTTGCCAATATTTTTCATATTATTTGGTTAATGTTTCTGAACCGGAACTGTAACCCTAATGCATTCTGTGTGTTAAATAATTGTATGCATCTTCCATTATCTTCCCTTTCATATGATAATCACCGTAATCAATACAGTAGCCCGTAATTACTTCTTTATCTGTGGGTCCCTGTACTACATCCGACCCCAGGGCTCTCTGCCTCCGGTTCCTCTCCAAGCGCTAGTTGACGAGCTCGGCTCTAGTCTATTCACTCAATTACTAATGAAGCTCTATCAATATGTCAGGCTACTGATTTGATTACCTGAGGACGTGCAAACCGTGTCAATTAGCGAGGGCAGAGGAGTGATTATCATATTTAAATTAAGAATAACTAAAGGTAGGATTTAAAATTATTTATTTAGTTAGCGTACAATCGTTGTATAAAATTTAAATAAACTAACAATCAGATGTAAAATTAATAGCTATTTCTGTTGTAAGTACGTTATACATAGGTTTATTGGACGCGTCCGTGTTATAAATAAAAAGGGCAAGTTCAATAAAGTGCATTATGTACGCGTGAGATACAAAGTTTTATGTTTGACTCCTTTTTACCTTCCGTCACCTTTAGGTAAGGAAGGTATTGTCTTTGGTCAAAAAATTCGGTGGTGAGTTTTTGATGAATAAGCACGTTTTAGGGTTCCTAGAATACGATTTTACTATTTTTACGATGATGTCTGTATGTGCGTGTGTGTGTATGTATGTGTGTGTGTGTGTCTGTGTGTGACAAAATTTTCTAATGCGATAACTCTAATACTACAATTCCAAAAATTATAATTCTTTTGTATTCCTCTTCGTTACATCCATGTGAAGAGCTGATTAGATTTTGGTTATAATTGGTCAACCGGAAGTACCCTCATATGAAGATTTTAACAGTTTTTCTTGAAAAAACGATGTTAAATATCATTTTTTCACATTTAATGTTATTATAAATATTAAAGAATTATTTATTCTCTATACTATTTGAATGCATTTTATACTTCATATTAAATGGACAGAGTTAAAAAATTATAAAGAAATTAAATATCATATATATTAGTCAGCTTTGCTATAACTCTGAAAACAGCTGCCACATTAAGAAAATTCTGATTGAAAGGTGTCAGTGTCAAGTGCAGTTGACAGTATGTTTATGTTATAATTTTACTGGAAATATGGGATCTTTTGTTAGAAACTTTCTGTATGGAATTTGTATAAAATATATACAACTGCCTTAAGGTAATGTACAAGAAATATAATCTTTTGCAAGGAACTTTCTGTATGACATTTATACAATATACATAGAACTGACGGAAGGTAATGTGCTGGCCACATCAGATTTTTTATTATCAATTCTTTCATTTTTATTGTAAAATTGTTAAGAATTTGTACAAATTGCAAGGTGAGCGTTGCCTTTGTCATCATTCTTATAGTCACGTCACATTATTTTTGTTGACAGTTTGACAGTAAACATAAACACAAAAACCACATAAAGTAAAAAAATGTCTTGCTTTGATTAAAAAAAATGCCAATAATAAAGAACATTTGTTAAATAATTAGAGTACGTGCACTCTATAAGAGTACGTGCACGTCGACGTTGGCAACCATGTCAAAATCAGCTGAGTGGAACTAAACATATGCTACTATGTGATTGACATGCGACATGTTTTTGACTTTTTGATATTTGTTAGTTCATTTTATTTCATGCATTAGTCATACAAAAATGACTTTTGTAACGAAAGGTCAGAATAATATTATACGTCAGATACGACCCTGCAGATCCACCTTGATACCAAAAATTGAAATTATTACTTACTAGCAGATGTTTACTTTCACTCAGCTGATTTTGACATGTTTGTTAACGTGACGTGCACGTACTCTATACAAATAAGTTATGCCAAAGTTAGAGCCTGACAGCTAATATGATCTCGAATGATTGAAATATTTTAGATTATTGTTATGTAGGTAATGAAAGAAATGAAAAGATGTGAATAAGGGAACCAACGACCATTTTAATAAAAAAAATTGTAAATGTATTCGAATTTAAATTGTCAAATATCACTGTCAACAGTATCAACAATAGGAAATAAATTTATGCATCTGCCTTGCCAATTGCAAGCATTTTTTTTTGCCAACTGAATCAGTTGGTTTTGATCACTCTGTAGTTTTTCTTTGAAATAAAACGTAATTTTGAGTTTTGACATATTTTTTTGAAGACCTCGGACAAGCTTACAGTACCCAGTATATCTACTATACAGGGAATTTATTTTAATGTGCAACATATGGTCAATCACTTCCATGGTTACTACACACTACTGTCAAAAAATGACAGCAATGTAATATTTGTCCATTTTAAAATGCAATATACAAAAATTTGTAGCTATATGTTTTCAATACTAATATCCAATAAATTAGCCTACACATTATTAACAAAAAATCAAAACTTTAATGTACCACACCTTAAAAAACTTCGGCTTACAAAAATTCATAATTTTAATGTAATAAATTTTCTAAAATACCTCCATTCACACTGAGGCAATATCCTAGTCGCTCGTAGAAAGAATTGACACCATTTGTGATGTGTTCTGGAGGTATCTCCTGTGCTGCAATACTATTTATAATGTTGCATTTTAAAATGGACAAATATTACATTCCTGTCATTTTTTGACAGTAGTGTGTAACCATGGAAGTGATAAACCGTATGTTGCATTTTAAAATAAATTCTCTGTATAAGCTGGCTCTGTGTAAGTCCAAATTTCTTTATCATATTGGACTAGTCCAATAAAGTGACAGACTATCACCTAGCAACAGTGTCAATAATCAAGGTACTATGAGTCACACATAAAATTATTTATTGGCAGTTGTAATTGGCGCTTGTTGCGATGGAAACGTCTAGATCGGTAATACATTTAAAAAATCTGATTTGGTCGATGTGCGCCGTTGAAGATGCTGTAGTTTATCCGATCCCATCGTGAATCACCAGAAGGTATTAGTGAAAATGTAGCGATTCTAACGGCGATGAATATAGTTAGTGAACAAGAAATCCTTATGATTGCATATGATCTTTACTACTTCGTTTCCAGCAATAAAACTATAAATATCGTAATCATTACAAAGCGGCATATCGCCGCTTACTGCTTATATTGAATAGTATACACGCATAGATATTGTAGCTACCTCATGCTGCGTCATGCTGCTGTGAGCCAAAACCGAAAAATTAACCAACCAATTTGCAAAGGGATAAACAAACAAAGTACTGGTACAAAAACAGGGATGTATTCAGTTTATTCACATTTTAAATGTTTATTATTTACGAGTAATAATGTCAAATAAATCTTAATATTGCAACAAATTATATGGTGATTAAATTTATTCATTGAAGGTAAGTTTTAAATCGTCCTAATTGATACGAGTCCAATGCCAAATGTAAGTACATTTGTATTCCTAACTAATTATTATTCAAAATTATTGTCGTTTTTCTTTGGACATAAATATTTAGTGAATAATAAAAAATAAAATTCATCATTTAGCTGAGATACCTATGGAGATTAGCGTGAAATACAGGCTAGTACGCTAGATAGGAAGACCCCCTGAGATCTATATTTACTCTCGATTAGTATGGCTTCCACGCCCCTAACTACAATATCGATGCGGCTACTTTGTATTATAACATAGAATACCAACGGGCTGTTACTTGCGCCGCTCTGTTGAAATGAAGATATGCATTGCTTGAAATTTTAGGGGTTCGCCACCTGCTGTGAAACACTAATTGCAAAATTGAGGGACATGGAAGTCACAGCCACAACTACCAATATTTTGAGAATTCTTAAATAGAAAGATTTAATGCGGAAAATATGAAACAAATTAAACAAGTAACTGAAAAATAATTAACTCGAGCGACTTAATTCAAATGAAACTGAGAACTGCGTTGGTTAACGTAACAATATCTTTTACTGAAAATAATAAATGAGTGATGATAATCATAAAATAACTATGATTGTGAATCTTAACGACTTAAGGTTACAGGCAATGAACGAACAAGAATTATTTTTATGTGCATTATCAATTAATTTTACACAGATTTCGGTAATCGCTCAATAAATAGGGGTAAATTTCTTTACTTTGGTGTAGATTAAGTGTTAATAAATTTTTGAAATCCTAATCATATATCATTTACGAATTTGTTAAAAAATCACAAAAATCATGTACACATATTTATGTATGTACATTCATTTAATTTACATTGTACGACAACAGAAACCGATTTTGTAAAAGTATTCAAACGAATATATGTATGTAAAGTCCGTTTCCACGACTTGATCATCATGTCATCAATAGTAAATATATGGTT
Organism: Harpalus rubripes; assembly: GCA_963082715.1. Classification (NCBI taxonomy): domain Eukaryota; kingdom Metazoa; phylum Arthropoda; class Insecta; order Coleoptera; family Carabidae; genus Harpalus; species Harpalus rubripes. The sequence continues at coordinate 26,850,495 of OY720449.1, read as the reverse complement.
CAAATCGCCAGGGGAGGGACGGAATTGATGACGCCATATTGTTGTTATTTATTATAGGGATTTAATTTTCTAGTTTGATATAAGGTAGAGTATTACAGGACTTTGTCCTGTTTGACATTTTCAATATTTTATTTGCAATAATTTTGTTGTTCGCTTATATAATATATACCTATTGTATGAATACTATTATTCACTAAAATTCGAAGTGGCACATATTTCGCAATTAAATAATTATGATATAATGTCAAAACTCGTAAAAACTGACAGTTACCACGTTTACATGCAGTATGCAGTTTTGAAAATGGTTTCAGTTTTCAGTCAAAATTATGGAAATCTGTTTACATGCAGTTTTTAAAACAAGTTTAAAAATTGATTCGAAATCAGTTGCGGCGCATGCGCATTTAGCTGATGTAAGTGACAGAGCCTCTTCACTCCAAATACTTCGTTTTGCTATTACTCCAATTATTTTTTATACTTCGTACCACTACGCACTAAAACTACACAACTGTCAGTTTATTTGAAGGTTAGTAACACAAAGCGACAGAAACGTTACGCTCTGTACGCATGCGTAGTATCGAGATTGAATTTTAAGTGTTTACATGAGTAGTTTTGAAACTAGTTTTCAAGTCCAACCCATGATTTTTATTTTTGGTTTGAGATAATTCAAAACCGTTTTGACACTGTATACATGGCGTTTTCAAAACTAAAAACGTTTTAAAAATGGTTTCAAAACTGCATGTAAACTCAGTAAGTATGTTCTATTCAAATATTTGAAAATGACAATCTTTACCCCGGTTACAATACAGTTTCTATTTTATTTTTTGCCGTTGGTTTGACGGAGATAGCTTATAAAATAAATAAATATAAATATATCATCACGGCTTATTACCCATTGCTGGATGTGCGAATCTGCTTTGTACACAAATATATCGGTAATGATTATATATTTGCACCGTGCGGGCGCTTACCAGGCGTTACCTCACGGGCACTCATTTCTGGCGTGGAGAAAGCACCACAGGGGTCAATTTTGTGTTATTTAAAATTGAAAATATTTATGTGTGTACGACAAAGATGCTAGATAAAAGTTTTGAAATTCTTGCATCAGAAATTGATGACGTGGGAATCAACTGGGAGCTACAGATTATATGTGTGCATGATTGTATTATATTTAAGAATCTGTAAGATCTTACTAAATCTGAAGAAAGTATAAGTGTGACTAATTTTGAGAATTTGTTAACATCTAATCGTTCAATAATTTTGAGTTGAGTATCCGCCAAAAATGTTCAAATTGCATTTATGTACCAATTAATATTCTTGTGAAAAATCGGGTTATTAATTATTTGTCTGAAGTATGTATGTATAGAATATGTATAAGAAACCGTCCTTAGAAATTTAATTTGGAAGCAATTGCTCGGTCTCCTTTGCTTCAATAATGCAAAATTTCTTCCTGCTATAGGAAACATGCACAAGTTTGTTTGTATTTCATAAAATTTAAAAAGCTCTTCATGGAAAATTGTAATTTAAAAGTTTCGCAGTTAATCTAATAAAACTTAATTAAAAGTTGTAGGAGTTCAATGTGACAGGAAAAATACTGGAGCAATGTTGCTTATCGACTAGGTAATTAGAATTCATAAATAAATTTTACATTCCAGCTTCTGAGGCCACATTGCAGACATTAATTTCAAGTGGTGTCGTAAAACTTTAAATGGAAATGTTAGTTTGAGGATCTCATTTGTTTAAAATGACGCTAAGAATTGTGTAAGGAAAGCTTAGTACTAGGTAAATTATAACGAGGAGAATTTGATACGTTTACGATTCCTAGTTACAGTTTGAGGGAGTAAATTATAATTGTAATACAACCCGGAATATCAAATAACATGATGATCCCACATCCTACAATGTTGCCTACAATCGTAGAATATTTAATGAACCGGAGAGATACTATTATGCGCTGCTGGAACTAAAATTTATCTATTTCCCTGTATACAAGTATGAGATACATATGCGTACGAGGGTACGTGCCATTGGCTTTGTCTCTGTCAGTGTTATTACATTTATATTAAAATCACTATTCATGTATCGTGAGATACATCTGTATTACTATATTACTATATGTAGAGAGTCTAATACAGACGTCATAGTAGAAAGTTACAGCATTGAAATTGAAATAGCTATTTACGACATTAGGCCGGTAACGAAGCCGTGTGTCGTATAAAGGTTTTTACCTTCCGTCACCTTTTGGTAAGGAAGGTATTGTCTTTGGTCAAAAAATTCGGTGGTGAGTTTTTGATGAATAAGCACGTTTTAGGGTCCCTAGAATACGATTTTACTATTTTTATGATATGTGTGTGTGTGTGTGTGTGTGTGTGTGTGTGTGTGTGTGTGTGTGTGTGTGTGTGTGTGTGTGTGTGTGTGTGTGTGTGTGACAAAATTTTCTAATGCGATAACTCTAATACCACAATTCCAAAAATTATAATTCTTTCGTATTCCTCTTCGTTACATCCATGTGAAGAGCTGATTAGATTTTGGTTGTAATTGGTCAACCGGAAGTACCCTTGTTTGATGATTTTAACAGTTTTTCTTAAAAAAACGATGTTAAATATTATTTTTTCACATTTAATGTTATTATAAATATTAAAGAATATTTTCTCTAAACGATTTGAATGCATTTTATACTTCGTATTAAATGGATATAGAGTTAAAAAATTATAAAGACATTAAATATCATATATTAGCTAGCTATGCTATAACTCTGGAAACAGCTGCTATATTAAGAAAATTCTGATTGAAAGGTATCCGTGTCAAGTGCAGTTGACAGTATGTTTGTGTTATAATTTTACTGGAAATATAGGATCTTTTGCTATAAACTTTCTGTATGGAATTTGTATAAAATACATACAACTGCCTTAAGGTAATGTACAAGAAATGGAATCTTTTGCAAGGAACTTTCTGTATGACATTTATACAAAATACATAGAACTGACGGAAGGTAATGTGCTGGCAGTACGAACAAGAACAATTGTAGAAGCAAATTATTTAGGATAATTGCAATAAGTCACGAATTATTGCCCTTCAATTATGTTTCTTGATAAATGATTTGACTGAACAAATTTAAAAATTGTGTTGAGTTGACCTTTTATCAATATTATGCGGCAGAAAAGGCTGATTCAAAATGTAAACAAATCTGACATGTCCTACTGGCTGCCATAACAGGTGCGCTTATAGCACCGCCAACGGATTCTGCAGGTCCCAATACACTTTATAAAAAGCCCACGATTCAATTTTCAAACTTCTAAACAAATTGCCGTATCTTAGCAACCTTAAAACACTGCACAACAAAATACACTTTGGTAAAACCATATCAGAGGGTAAATGGCACCATAAATATCCTTCGATGAAAGTGATACTGTCATTGATCCGATACGAGAGCCATCTACGCACAAAACATCAGAACCATGGCCACCTTGATTTATAGTTGCCAATGCGGATAGGCCGTGTATAGGTGCACGCTGTATAGATCCTGTCAATTTTTAATTAATTCCCGTGGTGATTAATTCTTCCAGGCTGATTCATATCAATCACCGGCGGTTAAATACAGACCAACAGCCACTCCATTGACAAATTGTTGACGTTCTTGTTTTGAAGTTATTAATTGTTTATTGAAACTTCAAAAATTGAACAAGAATGTTGTCGGGATTTTCAGCGATTTTTCAATTTGCTCGGAATTAAAATGATAACAAGGGATAATTGATTAAATGTTCGACAATATTCCAAAATTAGATGTGGCAGTTTTAATTTATGTAAATTTTATGAGGAATATAAAACAAGAGAATGGATTCAAAATTACAAATTAACAAAATTAATTTATATCCAGCGTAAGACACATTAATCTTATTAATTACTCCCGAAATTTATAACATAATTGTATCATCGTAATAAAGGCTGTCCGTTTTTCGACTCTTATCATTAGGATCTCGAATACCTTAAGAAACCCACTAGTAGATTTTGTTAAAAATGTATGTACCTATTTGTTTTTTTCCGAAAAATGGATTTCTGAGTGGATAAATAAATACAAAACATCAAATTTTGTCTGATTTTTATGGTCAGTTTTACAATTTCTGGTTAAAATTTAACTGTCAGTTAAATAAAAAAAATTAATCGAAAAGAACGGTTAAATAACAAATTAATCTTTGCTCTCAATAATCCGATTCAATATTGTTATTTAACTTACATTTAAAAATACTCCCGGATATTGTTAAACTGGCCCTTAGTTTATAATAATATGGAGTACTGGTCTACACTTTTTTAGGATTCTTTTATTTTACTTAGTCAATCTATATTTTTATCACTATTAAATTTCGAGTTATAAGGCGAAGCTAAAGTTATCATTTTTATATGGACGCGATAACAGAAAGTTATATCATTGAAAAAAGAATGAAGGATCATTTGTTTCAAACAACAAAAATGAAATAACATGAATTGGAGAGCAACGTTTTCAGCACGAGCCGCAGGCGTTTGATGTAATTTGTCCGATTGTATTACAGGAATTGCACAAGAGTAGAATTCTATTTTTTCTACAAATCTGTTAAAAGTAGGGATTTTAATTATTGTTTTTAGAGTAGAAAATGTCATTTTATATCACCAGTGTTAAAAAGTGACAAATGCTTGTTAGTGTTAAAAGTGAATTACGAGTAGTTACCTTGGTAATGTATAGAAATACAAATTAAAATGAAAAAAAATGTTTCTAGAAAAAAAAATTGTGTATGATATATATGATATATCGATTGGCGCTCGAAATCCATTAAATAGGCATTTACAGTGGGCAGTAATGCATTACATGTAACGACATTATGAAATTTAATTACATTTTATTATAATAAGTAATTTTATAATGCATTACATTCTTATCCTATCTTGTAATATATTGCATTACTTTTTCACAGTAATTTGTAATTGTACATTACAATTACTAAAAATGCGCATGCGCATATCCTTAATAAGAATTAACATGTTCGACTTTTACTATCGTAAACGATTTTGTACTAACAAAATCTAAGTAAAACTAAGATTTACTAGATGCTGTCCATTAAAGTCACCGTCGTCCCTCCACGTTTTTTTCCCTACTGTTGTGTTGTGTTCAGGGGCGCACACAGGATATTTTTTTGGGGGCGGTCCGGCGCCATCTTAGAGCTAATTTTTAAAATTTAGTGGTCTAATTTTTGGTAAACAGTAAATTGGGATTTCGTGTTTTTTTTTATTTTCTTTACATTTTTTCAAATTCCAAAAACCAATAAACTATTTAGATTACCAGAAATAAAAAGGGAATTGTGTCACAGACTAAAAGCTAAAATCTATTCGCCTTAGTTGCAAATGTCAGATTATTTATAACCTACTCAGCAATTACATTGATATTTGTTTTCTTTAGGAGAAAATGAACTGTAGATGGTAGGTCGGACGATGACAAATCCCCTCATTTGGCCGCCATTTTGTCCAAGAAAAAAAGATATCATTAGTTGTTTTTACTTCAAAATGTAAACATTGAAACGATTTATCATTTATATTTAAAATAAAAATTCATTTCACTAACGAATGTTAAAAAGTGACATTTTCCCCATTTGCTACGTTCATAAAATCTCTCACTAGATGTCAGCTACTTTAATTTTTTTCTCCAATATGTATTCTAGGGGCGGTCCGGACTTACAGGACCGCCCCCCCTGTGTGCGCCCCTGGTTATGTTTACTATTCTTAATATCTAGTTAGACATCTTTTATGGATACAACTTAAGTTTTTGAATAATATTACTTTTTAAATAAATCCGATGATATTCTTTGATGATTTTACTTCTAACTTCTAGCATACTGTTGAGTTTACCAGAAGGTAAAATTATATCGGGTACTAGGTATGAGAATCACAACTTTTACAACTCATTTAAAGGTAGTAGTTTATTTGTTTTTTTTATCTTATGACAAATAGCATCGGCACCATTGTATTTTAAATTCATAAACATACACATTACTATCAACATAATCATATTGAAACAATTAGCTGTTAGTTTTTAAAACAGTGTTTTTTTGTTTTATTACTTTAATTACACACATATAAATATAAAAGTCGTAAACAATAAAATCAAATTTCACTCATATGTAATGTGTAATGGCATTACAAATAAATTGTAATGGTAATTACATTACTTTTATCACAATTTAAACAAGTTCTGTCTAATGTGTAATTCTGAGCTTTTTTCGTAAAGACAATGTAATGGTAATGCAATTACAATTTGCAAGTAATGTGCCCAGCTCTGGGCATTTAACATGGGAAAACAGTTTTTCCTTGCGCGTTGCTACCCAAATTATTTTAGAAAAAAATACATCAAATATAAATTGTAGAACATAAAATTCTGCATATAAATCAATACACAAATATCATCTCTTATGTTTAGTAACATCAGAAATTAAATATGAAAATTTCAAAAATTACAGTGTAATTGTCAAATATCGTAACTTAGTCAAGAAAATTGAGTATTTGAACTGCATAAAATTAATAATATTCTGCAGATAAAACCACACATTCGTTAAGCTATTTGTTTTAATTCCGTGACTATCACTATTTTTCATGTGATTTTCGACATTTTTATACCTAATTTCTGCCGTTTTTAATGAAAAATTATATTAAAATACTTTTCAATTTTAGTATTTAAGACTAACATATCAAGGAGAATAACATATTAGATTTTGATTAAAATTAAAAAACCGGAAGTAATAGTTTACTTGAAGCTCTGAAAAGATTTTCGTGAAAATTTATTATCATATATTCCAAAACTTTTCAAATATGGTATTTAAAACTTTTAGATTAATGAGAACGACATATTAGATTTTTTATAAAATTGATAAACCGGAAATGATATTTTACTTGAAGCTCTGAACAGCTTTTCGTGAAAAGTATTTTATGATATATACGAGTACCACAATTTTTCAAATTTGGTATTTGAAACTTCTATATTAATAAGAAAGACATAAGATTTTTGCTAAAATTGATAAACCGGAAGTGATATTTTACTTGAAGCTCTGAACAGATTTTCGTGAAAAATATATTATGATATATTCCAAAACTTGTCAAATTTGGTATTTAACACTATTATATAAAGGAGATCAGTATATTTTGATTTTGGTTAAATTGATAAAACGGAAGTGATACTTTATTTAAAGCTATTTTCGGAAAAATATATTGATTTTTATATTAATGAGAACGACATATTAGATGTTTTCCAAAATTGATAAACCGGAAGTACTACTTTATACAGGTAGCTAAAAACAGATTTTCTTGGCAAAATATATTTAAACATGATCCAAAACTTATCATATTTGGTATTTAAAACTCGTGTATTATTTGAAACAACATATTAGATTTTAGATATGATAAACCGGAAGTGGTACTTAATTTGGAGCTCTTAACACATTTTCGAGGAGAAACATAATAAAATATAATCCAAAATTTCGTATTGCAGTCTTTTCTATTTATTAGAACAACAACAATTAGATTTTGTTTACAAAAGATCAATCGGAAGCGATACTTTACTTAAAGCTTATTGCTATTTTAAACATGGAATTGATGGGAGGTTACGTGCTGGCCACATCAGATTTTTTTTAAATGCTATATATTTGTTATTTCATATTTTAAGAAATACTTTATACATTTAAATGGTTAAAGTGAATAAATATAGTATAAACTGGATTATTATTTTATTAACTATCCTTATTATGCTTAAAGATGGGTTATTAATAATTTTTTCTTTCTTTCAGAATTTGAAGAACCAGATCATGACGACGAACTTGTGGGTGGAACAGGTATGTACTTTGTATTACTTAAGTACATAAATTTAAAAAATTCTAAATTTGGATTACTGAATATTTATATCCTTCTCTTCATTTTTGAGATTGCCAATTTTATAAAGAAGTAGGCAGATAATCCAATAACAAAAGTTTTAAACGCGATATCTTTTAAATCATTTGAAATTCCTGAAACCCTTTTTAATTTTCCACCTGTCATGAAGTTGATACTTTTTACTTATCTTTGATTTATTTGATAAGGTTCTTTTAAATCATCCTTCTATAAATTAAAATGATAAAGTGTTGTAGGTTTCAAGCGAATTGGTTTTATTTTACTCTTTGAGATTGTTGTAATATGTAAGGGAATTCGTAAAATTAGTTTCTTCTAGACTGAAAAGATTCTTTTAAAGTTTTATGTTTCAAGGAAATATATATTATGTTCAATATTTTATAAAGATAAAGAAATTACATTTCAAGTGAACTATAAATTCTTGACATTCATTCACTTTATAAAATAAAAGTTTATGTATATTGAAGTCTGCATCAACTAACGTACCTACTAATTTTTTTTTATAGTACAGAATACAAGGATAAAATTTTCTTATTCAAAGAACTTATTACTCTGCAATATTTAATTGAAGACTATTTTTCTTCATGAAAAGTGACAAGGAATTTGTAATAATGCAATTCAAGTAATACCTAACGCAATAATATTATAATAATAAAAGTATAGCAGTGTTGATTACACATCTATCAGCCAATAAATGTCATAGATGTCAACATTAAATTAAATTACGTTTTTTCTCAAATAGCCTGCAGATACGGCTTTTGTGTAAAGCAGTGGTCCCCAACCTGCGGCCCGACACTATATTTTATTTGATCCGCGTATGCGAGATACGTGACTTTATCGGTTTACGAGTTTACGCGTACAATTCGTATGTACATTTAAATAAAATAAATAAATATAAATATATCATCACGGCATAATGATCTTGATATATTTGTACCGTTTGGAGGTTTACTAGATTACCAGGCGTTACCTAAGGGGCACTTATAGCTTGCGTGGAGAGTGCACCACAGTGGTCCCTTTTGTACATTTTAAATTCGAAATATTTCTTTTGGCTCGAATTAAGATCCACAGATTCGCGACCAGCCACTCAGGCAAGCGGCCAGTAGACCCCATTGATTTGAAGAAATCTTTTATTGCTGAGTAAATATAATACCTATTAAAAGTACCTATACCAATGTAATTCGTGTTTATATGTACCTATGTCATATATATTATGTTATATAATTTAGCAGCACTGTTACCAATATAATTAAGCGCGGTTTCCAAATGGTAGGACAAAAATTTACAAGATTATTTAAAATTAGGTATTCGATCATAAAACTAAACATCTCAATAATTTTTAAAACAAAACAGCAACAAATATCTAATTTATTTCTATAATTAAACAACGATTTTTATTCACTGTGTTTACAGCAAGTATTCATATTCGGGCAATAGCGTTGCTAAAGGAGGGGGGGGGGGCTGATATCCCGAGCGCTGCAGATGAAGGGCGGAAAAATCAGATTTGAATGACTATAATAATAAAGTGGCTCTTCTCTGAAAATATTAGGGACCCTTGGTTTAAAGAATTAAAAGTTGACATTTAACAATTTCAATAGAATTTAGTTTTTCTTAAATTTTTATGTATAATTAATAAAAAGGAAAATGAAATTTAGTGATGTCTATTGGCTGATATATTTCGGTTGCTGTACAAATGCATATATCTACCAATCTTTTCAAGTTTATTTGTATATTTGCCACGTTCTATACCAGAAACTCCCAAACCCGAATTTTATTACTTCAACGGATATTGCTTAATCAGGATTTAAAATTAGTAATAGTTAGGTTATGTTATGATTTGTTTAAAAAAAATAATAAATAAATATTAGTCTTTGTAAGTTTAAATAAATCCGGAACGCGTTGTGGCTGTTTCTCGAGTTTGGGATATTTCAGGCATTCAAAACTAATGTCCGAATTCGGGTATGGAGTTTAATATATTTTTTATTGTATATTTTGAGTTTTTAGACAATAAGTATATTAACCTTTATGCTGAATCGGTAACCATTTCATCTTTTGTGTTTTCTGCATTAGTCTAACAGCGTTACTTTTTACATAGCTTTACAACAATTAAATCTAGAATGTACTCATTCTGATGTACTCGCATTTTAATTTTTTAAAGCGTTTAATACCATTATCTTCTTTTTCTAGTCGTGGTACGACTACAAGCTCCGGTGGGAGCCAAAGGAGTACGGAGGAGTTCACATGCTCCATGTGCCGTCAGACCACATATGGAGGCCGGACATCGTACTCTACAACAAGTAAGAGCCTTATACTATTTAAGTGTGAACCGTGCTTTACGACCGTGCGATACTCTGTCCAATCCGTCGTCGATTAGGGAATTATTTAATTCTTGAGAAATGCAATAAAATGTTCTTCAAATATAAAATATTGTTGTTTTTTCACTGCGGAATATAAGGCAACATCGCTTTGTCTCTTACAAGGGAAATAATAAGTCTTCAACATTTTCAGCATGTCTGAAAGTTTATTTTAACTATTATATATTATTTTTGACCAATATGAACTTATAATTTAATATAGGTAATATTTAGTACCATAGCTTGAAAGGTCATAGTGCTCAATTAACAATTATGGATTACTGCATTTAAAGAGTGAAATAAACTTTATTTTAGGTATGGCTTACTTACATAGTATGTTCTGTCACATGAAAGAAGAAATATATTTAATTTTTTTGAAACAAGTTACATAATTTTAATAAACCGTAAGAAGGGTACAATTCAGAAATTTTCCCTATTACATCCACATGTAGATTTTGAAACTAAAATGATTAAATCGCATTAAACCACCCAGATTCACAAAATTTTTGCTATTTTATATTTAGCACGAACCCTGTTTCTTCCCGTTTGATAGTAGGTGGCAAATAAAAAAGTTAAATTAAAAACTATACAGTTTTCAATCAAAATAATTAAATTCTAAATATATTATTAAATTGACAAACATTATTGAAAATATAGAAAGTTTTAAAATATTTTCATACATACAAAAAGTATTTTTCCAATAAATACATAGTACGGTGTGCTTTTTAATATTCGCCTCATATAAAAGATATTGGTAATGAAATTCAATAAATTTTACTTCTGACCAACAGGAATGTAGGGTAAATGTGGGTTAGTTGCCTACATGGGATAGTAGCCTCACTGCGTATAATTTCTGATAAATAAAATAGAGTGCGCTCCAAACGTAGTTGTAGATGCATTAATCAGTGTGCAACCTTATTCAAGTATCATATATAGTCTGGAGAACAGCTGTGCTGCAAGAAATAAAAAAAATTGGCCGAATTTTTATAAGAACGTGATTTCGTCAGTACGGTAGGTTTGAAACTAAGCTTTTACATTTGCACTATTGCATGAATAATAAATTTTTGTGATTAGTTTATCAAAGTATATTCTAACATATTTATTAAGACTTCTTTGAACATGATTTAGTCACATACGCTTCAGAAATTCAATGGGGCGTCTATACCCCGAAAAAAGGATAGACGCCCCACTAATTTTGTGGTATAAATGCCCCAATATATTACATCTATTTTAAGCGTAATAGTCTATTTAATATATTTCTTTTTATTTAAAATGAGTAAAATATGACAATATATAGTAATTCGAATTTTTATTTACTTATTTAGATTGCAATGCCACGAAAGTACAAGCGAAAAGAAGATGCACCAAAGTGGGGACAGTGGAGTGAAGAAAATTTAAGAACTGCAGTAGAAAATATTAAAACCAAAAATATGAGCATCAATTTCGCAAGCAAAGTATTTAGCATTCCTTCATGCACCACATTGTAATGAATGTGGAAAAATAATCAAACGCGATGCCGTTACAAGAAAATTAAATATATAATTAATCAGTACAAATCGTACTGAACGAATCTGTGTAATCTATTATATATCGTTTTTTGACACGCATATCTAATTTCATATATTGTTTATAATCACATAATATAATAAATATATATTTTGTTTATTTTGATACATGTGCCTATATTATTAAATTTATCTCGGCAACTATCCTATACATTGGTCAACTATACTCTACGGTAAGGCATAAATCCCACATAGGTGGGCATCTATACTACAATGGGTATTCAACTTTACATTAAATTTATAGGGTAACTATGAACAATAATGATTTTTAAATCATATTTTTTGTAAAATAAGGTTCTGCTAAATATAGTAGCAACAACGTAATTTAAAAATAACTAACCTATACCTTTTTAGAGCGAATTTTCCTTAGGTAGGGCATACATCCCACAATTACCCTATATTTATTTAACCTCAGTGCACGGAAATTAAATTTACTTTTAGTTTTTCCTATAGAAATTCATTAGGAACGATAAATTTTGAAACCAAAATAATATAATAATTTTATTATACGAATATATTGAAACTTTAATTGAATTTGTATTGATTAAGCTATACGATAAATATTTAATTAACTATTGAATTGTTATTATAAAATGGCAATTGTTTACAGCAAGTATTGCCTTGATTGTTAAAGCACTCAGCAAATACTATATTTGTTTTTGCAAATATTAACAAATGAAATATTTGATGACGATATATTGCTATTTATTTTTATAATAAATTTATATAAAATTATGTATAGTAATTATTATAAAATATATTATTGATTTAGTCTTTACTTAATATCATTATATAGTAGAATTTATATATAGTTTGATATTTGTATGAATCAAATGGTATTGGTATTTGTAGTGATGGAAACGTGATTGCCAGCAGATATCAAACAGTTTTGTGTACAAGGCAATTACGTCATATAATACGTCATAGACTAGTCATGGTTACACTTAGAAAATACGAATGTAATGACCTTTCCATTTTCCAAAATAATATAACTATTATTAAAATTATATATTTTACCTTAATTTTGTAGTACCGCGTTATTTATACACCTTTAGTTATTTATCATAATCACGGAACACATATTTTCTTCGTCATTTTATTTAACTTGCGTTGTCTGTCTGTCTGTTTGTAAGCCTGTTCTAACTTTTTACAAACCATTTTAACCGACTTTCTAACGGTCTACAGAGCTGCAATTTGGTACGTAGTTGGAATAAAATTTTCTTCATTTATACATGTTTACACTTATGACAAGTAAAAGGTTGCAGCTTCTTCTTTGATCTTTCAATTTCAGACCACGTTCATAATTATTTATATTCGGAGCGTAATTTGTTGTTTAAAATTCATGTGTTCGTAATCCAAAATTGTTCGTAATTTAATCTAAATTTGTAAATTTTATACTGAATTATTTCATTCTTAAACTAAAATTTTACGATTGTTTCTAAGATTATTTACGTAAGAACGAAAATCATTGTAGGAAAGGGTAAATATCACCAATAAATTATAAAAATAACATTGACATTGATAAATATGTACATCTAAAATGTCAAATCTACATTTGAGATATTTCACACATTTTTTGTCCAAAATGAAATTCAAACTTCTTGAATATCTCGACACTTAATGTGAACAGAGTGAGCCATATAAGGGTAACTTCACTAATTTAGATTGCGAATGCGAACGAGCATGCAAAAATATTAAGTACCACTGCTGTCGAATGTCATATTCAAATATCGTATAACTATCATTCTCTTAATGCGTTAGTAAGACAAAGATGAAGTTATTAGAAATACATATCGAAGATAGAATATAGGAAACCATAAGTAAGACAAAGATAAATATACAATTACTTGTTATTTTGTGGTTCGGAAATCTATGACGTGAGAGTCAAGTAAGAAAAATAGGTATTTAATACTATATTTCGTAAGTCAATATCTTGATTCCGGGTATACTATGGTTCTTGAATATTTTCATCTATTTCAGGACAGATTGAGATTGAATCATATGACATTTAAAAATGACACAACAAAAATAAAAATTAACAAAATGAATGATAACGTTGAAGATGACAACGAAATTGAATATTCTATTACATTTAATACCAATAAGAATAACACATCCAACAATATATCAAATATAAATAATGTTTTCATACTTACATCTATAATAATTGTAAGTAAAACCACTAATGCGGTATAAAAATTTGACATTGACGTATATCGTTTGATCTTGTTATGATGATGTTTGAAAGTAGCTGTAATGGGGGGTAAAAATACCAGAGAAACCAGGATTATTCCGTGGTTGCCGTGGTCCGACTTTTTACCAACTTTTTTCGGGAACCGCGTTCCACATAGAAACCGGTAAATAATTTTAAGACTTACACCGTAAACCTGATCGAATTGGTTGCGCTACGGAACATACTATAAATAATAGTATATTAAAGAACGAATGTCATAAATGTCATTTTATTTTGTGAGAAGGAAGTATATCCAACACTTCAAATAAAATAATCGACAATTATGAAATGAGTTCTTTATATTATTTTTCTATTTGTCCTTTTTTTAATAAAAAATCAATTTTTTGGGAATTTTGAGTTAGTTGGTGATTCAATTGTGAAGTTTGACGTTGGATAACATAACCTCAATTTTGTAACATCAATTATCTACGATATGTTCTATTTCTTTCTAACTTTACTGCTCTATTTCTTCTCCCCTTATTACTACTTTTAAATTGATAATTATATAAAAATAGTATTTTTAACAATCGTATGTGTTCGTTTATTTAGCGAGATTTGATATTTTTTAGCAATGATAGCCATCATCCTTAAAAAAATAAATTGAACTCCATATTTGTGCCCGGGGCCTCAAAAACCAAAGAACGGCGCTGACTGCCATTATTTGTATATGTAATTGGTGGATAACCTTTCAACTCAAATGAAGTTTCACAAAAAAATAAAATAATTGGAGAACTCTGTTCTTATGACCATCCCTCCCATTTAGGAGTTTCCAATCCATTATATAACTTGTATATCATTAACAATCTATGATTCTAAAGTGGACATACTTTTTTTACAAATAGTTATAAGTTGTGAGATATTGATTTTGATGTTTGCTCGTACTCCACTAGTTTCAAGTTTTTTCATGAATTATTACTGCCATTATTTAAATTCGATCTAATTGTACAGAAAAATCAACAGTGTAATTGAAACAATCGTTGAAAACCGTTTCGCTATTCGAATTGGAATCACGCAAAGGCAAAAATTACTGGTTGTATGCAAATTTCCATTTCTTTAAATGTTTTGAAATGATTTGCATGTGAAAATATCGTTACTCGACTGCAGTAGATCAAGATATCTTATCTATATAATCTACGTTTTGCTCGTAGCTGTAGCGTGAAATTACGGGGAAGTAAATTCCACCAGATTTATTTTGTTTTTACGACAGGAATGGCAATGAGCCTGATGTATAATGTTAATGACAACTGCAATGTGATTGCTGCATAATTATCATTTATGTTAATTTATTTGTGTCAACAGTCGCTACTGAAAATAAATGTATAGTTTTAATCAGTTACCATTTTTCACATGAATTTAATTATGATGAAAACGGAACTAGGTTTATTAAGGAAAATGGCATATTACGAAAAATTAAAATTAGTTCATAAAGTGATAAAAAAAAAACATTGATGAGGATGAAACTAACATTTAATTTTGTCCATATTAATTTTGTCATATACCATTTTCTCATAAAATTAATAGTGTAACGCTATTTACCATACTGATTCATAAATTAAAACTCAGTTCAAATTTATATCAATTTTAATTAAACCCAATTTTTAATTAGATGAAGTTACATTAATTATTAAGCTGCGTTCATAATACTGAATTATAATTACAATTAGTAATTACAAATACTATTGGGATGGAGCGTCTTAAAACTACCGGTTTTAAATCTGAAACAGCGTTTGGAATTAGTACTTAGAGAAGATTATATATTGAAAAACTGGTGAAGCAATCTAAATAATAAATGAACATTTCAAAACCGTTACTTAGAACTTTACAGGTGAGCATGGTACCTAACGAGCGAGGGAAGCGAGCTTGTTATCCGTGCGAGCACGTAAATTTCGGATAATGGTTGCGCATTAATGTTTTACGATATACTGAATCGTAAATAACTTGAAAAAATCTGATGTGGCCAGCACATTACCTTCCGTCAATTATATGAGGCAATTACGGAAATTCTGTCGGTGAACTGTTACCGGTAAACAGCTGTTTATCAGGTTATAGCTACCGGAATCGATATTTTAAGAACGCAAGTGGTAAACAGGGGTAGATCCATAAGCTATAAAAAAATTGAAAATTTGAAACAGGTTAGAAATTTAATGTAGTTAACAAACTGAGCAGAGTCCTACTTTGAACACATTTCCAATTTTAACGCGCGTGCTTCGCTTTGCATCAGTACCTTTTTTGAGATTAGATTCTTTATGAATCCGGTAGATGAATCTGGTAGATATTGCACAATTATTGTCATACACAGTAAATTTTTACAACTGGTGTTTTCGAACACAGTCGGTAGATGCGGTATCTACTGGTAGAATTTTCGTAAATGCCGATGTATTTTCTATAAAATCCATACAGAAAGTTCCCTGCAAAAGATTCTAAATTTTTTGTATGTACATTACCTTTCGACAGTTGTATGTATTTTATATAAATTCCATACAGAAAGTTTCGAGCAACAAGATCCCATATTTCGAGTAAAATTATAATACAAATATACTATGAATATGTCAATTGCATTTGACATTGACATCATTCAATCAAAATTTTATTAATATAGTAGCTGTTTCTAGCATAGCTACCTAATTTATAAAATTTAATTTCTTTATGATTTTATAACTCTATATGCATTTAATATGAAGTATAAAATGCAGTCAAATCGTATAGAGAATACAATGTTCTTTAATATTTATAATAACATTAAATGTGAAAAAATGATATTTAACATCGTTTTTTCAAGAAAAACTGTTAAAATCTTAAAATGGGGTACTTCCGCTTGACCAATTATAACCAAAATCTAATCAGCTCTTCATATGGATGCAACGAAGAGGAATACGAAAGAATTATAATTTTTGGAATTGTAGTTTTAGAGTTATCGTAGACGAAAATTTTGTTACACACACACACATACACACACACAGACACGCATACATACATACACACACACACACACACACACACACACACACACACACACACACACATACACACACACACACACACACACACACACACACACACACACACACACACACATACAGACATCATCGTAAAAATAGTAAAATCGATTTCTAGGGACCTTAAAACGTGCTTATTCATTAAAAACTCACCACCGAAATTTTTGACCAAAGACAATACCTTCCTTACCTAAAGGTGACGGAAGGTAAAAATTATTGAAACAAACCACAATACATTAAACTATTTGATCGAAATAGTCTTTGAAAACATATGGCGAAATAACGAATAAATAGAACTGTATATATGTTGCTATGGTTTTAACACCCTGTAAATTTTCTAACGGGCGGAGCCCGTAAAAACTTTCCTAATCACTAGAGACAGTGTTCTGTTATAAGAGGTTTACGATTCAGTATAATGTAAATGATTTTTACACATTTGCAAATAGAGTAGTATTTGTTGTTTGAATACTATAATTGACGGATAAAAATATTACGGATCATAATATTTTCTACTGTGACAAAAATAGAGTTAGAAACGATCGGACATTTTGTAACAAGAGACAAGTAGGTACATGTGGCTCTTCTGACAGAGAGAGAGAGAGAAAAGAGACAACATGATATATCTGTCGCATCAACTGTAAATGAAAAGTTTGGAGTTTGTATACTTTCCACTTACAATTAACGTTTTAATTTTGTCGCTATGTATGCTAGCGTTGTTTCCCATAAATCAAAGTAGGTGCATTAAATGTAAGTACGAATTGTAATTGATAATTGGATAGCTCTGAACGCAGTTTTACAAATATTTATTTAACGTTACCATTGAACCACACAAAAAAATATTATATTCTTTTCTTTGCGTTTATTCCCGAATTATCGCACAATTTGTCTCGGTCCAAAGCGTCAACTATTTACATGTATGATTGTATGAATAAATTACACTATTATGAGCCTTTGCTAGAAATGTTTAGAATAATAAAACTATGCACAACTGTTTCTTCCCTCGCTGAATGTCATTAATCGGCCGACGTGTTGACTTATTTATTCTCAACAGACTTCTCGATTCGTGTCAGATATTGTACTTCCCAGTGAATATAGAATCTTTCTTCATTGTTCTCGAACTTTGTTAACAGCTTATTTACCTACAATCTGTATTTTTGTAGAAATTGTAGGTCTATAATCATCTAATAAATAACCGCACAAGATTGAGATATATTTTCAAGTTCTTCCAATTATAAATAATTTTGTTTTAAATCTCAGTAGCTGAATTATTATTATTATTATCATTATTATTATTATTATTATTATTATTATTATTATTATTATTATTATTATTATTATTATTATTATTATTATTATTATTATTATTATTATTATTATTATTATTGTAAATCTTCTTCTTCCTTGCCCTCTGGTCTGTATTTTCGACAGCATCGATATTCGGTACTTTTTCATACAGATGTAAAATGCGGCTGAAAAATATTTGAAACTACCCGTGACTCGTTCAGGGTGGAACATATCCTAATACGGTCAGCTAGACAACGGCAACTAGAACAATAATAGATATGTAGAATTATAAAATTGTGCGTTAAGATTAGGTTATGTTATGGTATGTTTTAAAAAATCAGAACACAATTTTTCTGGCAAATTGGCTAGCGTGCAAAAATTAAAGTTTCTGTCATCCAAAAGTCCACAAGGCAACATTCGGGTAACAACACAACCATCGAATGGAATATGGTATTATAATATGTCTGCTCAGTTTCGCTTCTTCACATATTAGAATAAGGTAGAAAAGTACAAGGGTTCAAAATTGATAGTATTTGAGTTAGAATCGAGGATCCACACACATACACACACACGCACACACACACACACACACACACACACACACACACACACACATATATATATATATATATATATATATATATATATATATATATATATATATATATATATACACACACACACACACACATATGCACATACATAAACACACAGACATCATCGTGAAAATGTTAAAATTGGATTCTAGGGACCTTAAACCGTGGTCATTTACCAAAATCTCGATATGTAATTTTTAACGCGATCCCTATACCTCCCTTACTAAGGGTAGGAGGAGATAATAAAAAGGTGTATATTTTGTAAGAGCTGTAGTTTGTTATAGTGTCAATTTATTCTCTACTTCATTTCCTCCCTTCGAAAATGTCGAATTTTCCAATATCCAATCCCCAAACTAACCAATCAAATTGACAGTTAATCCACTTTACACCTTGTTCTTATATCCTTTCTTACGCTATCTCTTTCCCTTAGCCCTTCAACTCTTGCAGAATCCCTTGCTGTAGGTCATCCGACCATGGCATGTCGGCGATATCGTAAACAGCAAAGCCAAGTGTATGATGAAAAATGGATCTGGTGGAAATAAATTGCATAAACCGCACGAGTACAAACACTACGGGGTTGTAGCCGGTACTCGCAGGGATGAAACGATGAAGGTGAGGTTAGGAAGCGGTAAGAGAGGAATGGGAAAATGATGAGTTAGGATAATTTTACTCCGAGTGAAAATTGTGAGGATAAATGTATGTTTTGTTTGATATGAGGAATGAATCCGTATTTTATTTATTTTAAAAAGTAGGTACTTATCTTTCTGTTTTCTACTACGAAGTTTAAATTTAATAAAAAGCATGCAGGGATTGTTTGTTTATTTGTTATTCAATATTCGAGATGTAGGCATACACATTGCGTGTTATTTTCAAACTAGAAATCGTCTGTTTGTATTTGTTTCTCAATTCATATATATTTTCAATATTGTAACGTTTTTATTTATTTTGGCGAAGTGTAAATATTAGACAATTATTATTAATTTAAATAAATGTTTATTTAAACTATAATGAAATATAAAAATCTGATGTGGCCAGCACATTACCTTCCGTCAATTCTATGTATTTTGTACAAATTTCATACAGAAATTTCTTTGCTAAAGATTATATTTCTTGTACTTTACCTTCCGGCAGTTGCATGTATTTTATGCAAATTCCATACAGAAAATTTATAGCAAAAGATCCTATATTTCCAGAAAAATTATAAGACAAACACACTGTAGGTACGTTCCATCGGTGTCACAAATCTTACTACTTCTTCTAGTAGAACCTCAATGATCATTCTTTTGCGTCAAAAAAATCTGAATATTCCTACGAATCATTTCAACTTCAGAGCTGGAAGCGCTGGTTGGAAGATATATAGATTGGAGATAAATTCAAAATTGTACTAGCTGACTGTCGCGCGTACCTTTCTGTTACATTTGTCAATGTTCAGATTAGACTGTGCTCAAAGAAATACCTCCTTTACATTTTTATTACTTAATATATTTTTATATAATTATATATAATAATAACAACATTTTGAAGATCCAAAATAAACATACAAAGTTAGCTTTAGCTGTTAACTAACAATAACACATAAACACTCCCACTGTTCTATCGTATTTATTTTTTACTTGACAGTTATTTACCACTGAGCGTTCTATTGCTTTAAGAATATTCTTAATCTAGTAGGAATATTTCTGACACCGATAGAACGTACCTTATTTCAATTTCATTTGACACTGACATCTTTCAATCAAAATTTTCTTAATATAGTAGCTGTTTTCATAGCTATGGCTACTTTATGAAATTTAATTTCTTTATAATTTTTTAACTCTGTATCGATTTAATATTAAGTATAAAATGCAGTCAAATAGTATAGAGAATAAAATATTCTTTAATATTTATAATAACATTAAATGTGAAAAAATGATATTTAACATAGTTTTTTCAAGAAAAACTGTTAAAATCTTCAAATGAGGGTACTTCCAATTCTAACCAAAATCTAATCAGCTTTTCACATGGATGTAACGAAGAGAAATACGAAAGAATTATAATTTTTAGAATTGTAGTATGGAAGTTATCGTAGACGAAAATTTTGTTACACACACACACACACACACACACACACACACACACACACAGACACACATACACACACACACACACACACACACACACACACACACACACACACACACATACAGACATCATCGTAAAAATAGTAAAATCGTATTGTAGGGACCCTAAAACGTGCTTATTCATCAAAAACTCACCACCGAATTTTTTGACCAAAGACAATACCTTCCTTACCTAAAGGTGACGGAAGGTAAAAAAGGTATTAAATAATGACGATTACTAATATTGAACAGTTATTAAAAACTAATTAAGACTAAAAATATAATTAACTAGATAACATTAACACTATTTATTTATTTAACCAATTAACACTACTATTTATTTCCACGATATTACTAAATATTTATTTTACTACGCGTTCCAATTTTAGATTGCCGATCTGTTGCAGGCCCTTGTAGACTGTTTACGCGATATTTATATCACTATATAGTTACATCACGTTCAACTATCCGCCTACCGACCTCCACAGCGTGTATATAAACTATTATTCACGAAAGATGACTATTCAAGGTCATTTGTGAGCCGCCTGATATAATATTACTTGCAGATAACTTCATTGCACTTCGTGTGCATAGGCGTGTAACATGAAATATTTATGGACACATTTTAACTGAAAAAATAAGAGTAATTTATTTCAAAATTATGTTTCTTTCTAAATAATGCCTTTCTGAAAGATTTATGTTCTTCACTTATGTGTTTGCTAAATACAAAAACATTGACTTAACTTGTAAACTAAGGAATAATAATTTGATTTACACGTCAACGCCACTGGGTAAATATTAGCACAGAGGGCAGTGTAGTAGATAATTAGGTATCTATAATTCTACTACATACGTCATTATCATTTATAGTAAGTTAGAAAGTAATGCCACTATTCACGTATATCTGTCACACCACAAAAATTAAATAGACATAAGTCAAATAATCTTTCTCTTTCTAATAAAAAATGTTACTAAGCTACTGCTATAAAGTGATGTGTATTCTTTCTTCGAACAAATGTCCTTGAATAGTCATCTTTCGTGAATAATAGTGTACTCAACTGACTCAACAGCGTCTGTATATTCAACTGCTCGGACAAAAATCACACCTTTCATCTCACTGTCTGTCTATTCATGTAACTAACTTTCTCCTTCCACAGCCTCAGTATCACCAACTATTCGTATGCCACAATTCTTCAACACCAATGCCGAGTATCCACTCCAACTCGCTGTTACTGTCCTTGTATACCTAGCTTTACAATACTCGACAACCCTACCGAGTATTCACTTCCACAGCTATCCCAACATACCAGTAACTTCCAGACTCGCCGTTACTGTTCTCGTACACTATAGCTTCCCAATACTCCTCAACTCTACCAAGTATTCACATCCACAGCTATCCTACTATACTATGTAATTATCTAATTCCTGTGCATATCTGCGTCCCTTTTATACAGCTGCCATTAACTTCCAGAGAGCTCTAGAATGTTCGACCGCAAAATAGCAATGAACACAAAAGGTTAAAGCGACCGGAAGTAATTAAAAACGTCGCGGCTTGTTTGTTTACGTAGCCCGGCTGCTAGCGCGATTGCGTCATCGCTATACTTAGACGCTTGTTCAGCGTAGCATCGGGGCTCACACGTTACAATACGTTTGAGAATAGCCGAAAAAATAAAGTAGAATATTTTGGAATAACATTTCAAACTATTTTTGGAGATACTGTGCTTTACTCTTTTAGGAAGAATTATCGCGCATGAATTTTCGTCAGTGACGTCATAAAATAAATTAAATAATGTCGTCCATTATAAGTAACTATATGCAGTAATAGGTTAATGGTATAATAATAAATTTATTTAGTATTTAATAATATTCAGTGGCAGATTTTGACCTAGTTGGCTTCACAAGTCCATGTTCCGTTGTACATTTTTAGTTTCTCATTAACTAAATATAATTGTGCAACCTGGGCTTGTAAGCACATAGTTCTATTCTGTGTAATTTTCTTGCTTTCTTGTTGAATTCCCAAAATTTCTGGTGCAGTTTCCAGTAACTGTAACAATGTGCAACACCCTATTCTCTTCCTGCCTTACTGCCATACTAGCTTCGCAGGAAACGAGTCCGTAATCATAGTATATCATTGTATATGTGGCGGTCGGACGTGGAACAAATGAAATATGTAGAAAGTGTGCTCACGAGACCGAAACAAGCGAACAGCGAGAAAAACAGAAGAGCCGCGTATAAAAACCGACAGTCGTTAAGTGGCGCGAAGCCAACGATATGAAGAACGGGGGAGGAAGAATAAAGGAACGGTGTAGTTACAGTTGAAACTACTAATTACAAAAATAGTAAATACTTTATGTTCAAAATAAATCCTAACTCGAATTAGGTTATGAACAGGGAAACGCATGTCTAATCAATATTCAATTCAAAAGTCAAGTTGTCAAAATTGATCTTGTAATGTAGTTAAAAAAAGATAATAAAGAAGGATACAGTATATTGTCATTTCCCATTTTCTAATTTATTTCCATTTCTAAAATAAGATTCAAGAAAAAAAGCGTTGATTTCTTTAAATAACATTTTTGACAATGTCTCCTGTCAAATTGACATTTAATAAAATATTTTAAAATATACTGTATACGGGAGTATACTGCAGTTGCATATTAGTTTCGAGTAGTTTCACCCAACTAAAATGAGAGAGATGATTATACATAGTTAAAGATGAAATAGACATAATCATTTAATTGTTAGCAAATTATCAAATATTTCAGCACAAATCAGAAACAGATTGTTCGCCAAATAAATTTCAGGCGAAAGATTCCGGGCGTAATACTCGTATAGGTATATTTCATATGAAATTGTGTGCAGCAATATTTTTCTGTTTCCGTTTTGAAAGAGTTTTTCTTTTACTTTTTATGCTGTCTGTTTAGAACAGATAATTGATGTTTGCAGGTAAAAGAATGATTTACAGTTTTTCCGCATATAGGCGAAAAGTACATTTTTCTGATTAAATACCTTGGAAACAGCGAAATGGTATCATCTTGTTGGTCATTTCAAGTGGTAGTATTCATTGATAATGGGGTGTATTCTGTACGGAAACTGTTAATTTTAAACAGTATGTTAAAAATAAACTTGCTGTTAAAATATATTTTCTATTCTGTAACTATCAATTCTGTTAAAATTTTAACACCCGTGTTAAAATTATGTGTTAAAACTGTATATCTTATCTTAACGTCATTCAAATCGATGCCTTTAAAATTTTAACATCCGTTTATACAATAAAATTATCACAGCATTTGAATATGTTGCACTTCTAATTAATGAAAATAAAATAGAAAACGAAAGAAAAATACCATGGATGAATATAAAATATGTCTAGGTGCTATTTAATAAAATATACTGTTTTACGAAGTATTTTATTTAATTACGATCACCCATTCCATCGTATGTCTTCTTGTATCACAGCGTGTTGTCAGTAGGAATATTTAATTAATATAATTCGAGAAAAATTGAACTTTGAATGGTGTACCTAGAACACGATTTAGATGTATCGTAAAACATAGTTCTTTATCATAATGTCGGTATTAAATGCAGTTAAAATCGCTTACTCCTGTCTTGTTCGTCAAACCAACGTAACTTAACATTTTGGATTGTCAATTCTGAGGATCAAGTACAAATTTTACATACCTAATTAAAAGTTGATAATTTACAATTTCAATGTAATTCATTTTTAATATGGAACCTAAAAATGAGACATGATTATGCAGCAGATTTTTATTTATTTTCCGAAGCATTATTTCTATTCGTTTTTCTAAAATTTCAAAATGACAGATTAGTTTTCTAAAATTTCAAAGTGACACATAAACTGACAGTTGTTCACTGTTTTTATCATGTTTATTTATTTGTGTTATGGTTACTAACTACATTACTTTAGCAAAGACGTGCCTTTTTCAGTCTTGTTGATCACTTCATTCTGGTGTTTAACAGACGTTAAAATTTATGATTTTAACAGCAATGTCAAATTTTCACGTAGAGAAGAATACCAAAAAATGAATTTATTGTTAACAGTCATGGTAAAATATAATTTTTTAAAGGCATTAACATTTTTTTTACAGATTACACTCCAATTTCTTTCAAAAAGAACCCATTATAATGGAAACTGATGGCTAATTTTTTTCCATGGCGGTTGAGAATTATCCTACGGTTTCAGAAACCGAAACTTTGACCGGATATGGTAAAAGCGACCCGAAGTAAAATATCAAAAATATGTATTTGACAGCTAGTCAATGCTCATTTCTTGAAATAACGCATATTAAATCTGTTTTTACTAGGTCATTACATTAAATTTACTCGGTTACTAAAGCCGTAAAATTCAACACTTTAACACTGGAAAATTGAGAATTTTATTCTCTAAAACTGTATATTATAGGTACATAAATCGCTCCATAAAGTTTTACGTGACTTGTAATATTTGTTACGGATTTTCGTGTTCACCTGTATACATATCTAATACCTAGTCGTATACATAATTACAGTATTCAATGGGTTTGCTTTTTAGTAGCTATATTATCGTATTATTCGTAATAAACAGACATATTCATGTTCAAAATTACTTATTAACGAGTCACGGAACAAGCTATTTGCTAAATCTCTAATGTATACTCACAAAAATATTAAAATTTTATCACTTCCGCAATAATTATGTTGTTCATATTTTGAAGTTAATGTTTACTATGGCTATTTTGTTTGTATAATAAAAGACAACAATGTATGAAGATTAAAATTTGTTTTATATCCCTGTTTAAATTTACCTCTCTGTAGTTTTATATAGTGCTATTTCGTCTAGTTACAAACAACCTAAAGAAGCTTATACTCTTAAATTATTGCTGGGTATTAAAATTTAAATAAACTGGCTATTCATTTCTTTTTTTGTCGAGAAATAATTGGTTCTCATATACTTTTACCGTTTACATTCTCGCGAATGACCAAGAAAAATAAGAAGTATCTTTTCTGCAATTTCTTGGAAGATTTGAACATGGCACTTTTATCACATCACTTCAGATGAAAAGCAAACAAAATTTCATCGTTGAGGTCTCATTCCACTGAATAAATATAAAAATAATTGAAACTGAAACACGTTTGTCAAAATAATATCGGGTTTGCCGAATTTCTGTGATCTTTCTGAAGAATATATTTATACAACAGTGAATTTTACATTGAAAGAATAAAAATTTATGTGAAATGAGAAAACTAGTGCAAATATGTATATAGATGAGAAGTTTGTAGTTGTGTAAATATTTGTGAAGTACTTGAACTTTGTGCTCCTGTGGGAAATGCAACCTCGAGTATTCATTTCTGCTATATTCGTATAGTTGCAGTAGTTACTTTTTATTTTTGTGGTCTTGTTTCTATATTAGGTATACAAAGAATTGCAATGCAAAAACCGCATTTAATTTCAGGATAAATTGATATAACGTAGGTATATGAAAAATACGAGCATATTTTAATGGAAATGATTACATATGCAAGCAAATTATAATTTGTGCCTCATGCAGAAAATATATATTAATTTCTTTAATTGTGTCAGCTCTTACATGGTGAAACTTATTATTCATTTTATTTATTGAAAATACGTGGTTTTATTTATTATTTTACGTTAAGGAAGATCTGATGATGCTAATGTTATAGCGAAACTGGTAATCAAAATAAAATAATTGTGAAACTTAAAACCACGTATTTTCAATAAATAAAATAAATATATATTAGCTTAAATCCAAAAGCAATTAATAAAAATAAACAGATCAAATATATAATTGGCATCTCATAAAATAATTTCAATATATTTTTCTTATTTCGCGTATGCAAAGTGAATTTTGTACAACTTTTTTTGTCAAAAACAGAATTACAATGAACAATGGACCTTTTCAATTTAAAGATATAGAAGATATACGAAATAGGGATCTGCGCAGAGTAAGAACAAATGAGATCTATGGCGTTTGTTTCTAAAAAAATTAGACGTAAAATGTAAGAATATCTCACATAACTTTAAAAAATCTTATCGAAATAAGTTACAGAAGCTTTTATTGAAGTTAAATTGTCTAACGATGCAAATTTTCACTGAGAATACAGCTATTTTAATGACAGCAATATTTTTAACGTTTCGTTTGACAGCCCAACTAGCAGTTGTTCGCGCCATTTTCTTACTGTTTGCAGCGAAAGAAAGAGATAGCCGTTAAATTGAAAAGGTCCATTTTGTGTAAATGTTTATACGGATTTTTTAAATTGTGAAGTTGGTAACAGCCTAAAGCCCGAATTTATAAACGGAGTTCCTTAATTAAGGATTCCTTAAAAATCTCACCTTTAGAGTTCCTTAACAAAATTGATATTTATAAACGTTCCTTAGCTTCTGCTCCTAAGAAAATCCTAAGGAATTCCTTAAGTTTGACAGAACTAGATGTTACTTGTTAAAGAAAAAATTTGTTACACATCGCCATTTTTTAATAAAATTTAAAAAAGCTATTTAAGTCTTCTGAATGACGATTTTTAATATTTTCATACAATTTTTATTTTTCGACGATAACACTATGTTTGAACAAATATATTTAATTTAATCACACAACATGTGTTCATAATTTTATTTTTATATTTGTTTTACACTAATTTGCCCTGATGAAGCTGTAAGTGGCAGCGAAACGTTGGCCTCAGGCTAAATAACAAACAAATTTGGATTGAATTCCTGCTATTATTCCTCCCATCAACAACATCAGTCGTTTATTCTATTTTACATAGTAAGGTTATGTTTTATGTCAGAATAATTTTGCAATTTCTATTTTATAAAATATTTGCAATAAATGCGAATGATAGGACATCAAATATTATGTGATGCAGTAAGGGATGAAATAATTCTTACAAAATTACCGATTGAAGTATCAAATTTTATAAATTTACTAGAAGATTATATGAGGAATAGATGTTTAAGAAAATAACTTTTCAACAGATATCTTCTACTAACATGAAAAATTCTTTTAGGTATACATATTTTCTTATTGTCAAAGATACTTATAGTATGAATAAAATTCCAACAATGGTCGTCTGATCGCAATAATGAATTATATAAAAATTTTAAGTTAATATTTGAACAAGATATAATACAAGAAGCAAATAATTATCTTAAAATTGTATAATACTTGCAGTTGTATGAAATAGAAGTCTATTTTTGACATAATTCGTCTATTTATTATAGATTTTGTACATGTAATGTTAATGTTAAAGGTAGAAATTCACATGGTTCGTAATTTTCGTGTATTTTCTTTTCCGAGCTTGTGCAACTGATTCCATTTAGAGCCTGGTATATTTTTAATGAAGAATCTTCTTCATTTATTGCGAATATAAAAGAAAGATGCTAACATCATCTACTGATATCATGATATGTAGAAACTTACTTCTTTCCAATCATTCAAGTTTTCCAACTTTTTAATCTCAATTTCCAAGCAATCACACATATTATGAGAAAAAATATATTTTCCACCACAGTATCTTCGCTGGTATTTTGACTTTTTTGAATTAGTTACATCACATATATAGCATTTTAATTATTTTCTTTATTCATTGCAATATAAATTCATATACAATAGCAACAATTCAAAATATAATTGTATCACTTTCTCGAAATGTCAAAATTGATTCGGTAATCAAAAATGCCAATATAACCGGTAGAGGCACTGACGCTCAAAATGTGCACATCGCATATACACCGATTTTTCTTACTAGACTCTCACGTCATAGTTTGATGTTCGTATGAATCAAATTATTACTAAAATTATATATTTTACCTTAATAGTGTAGTACCGAGTTCTGTACGTATTTATACACCTTTATTATCATAATCACGACCCACATATTTTTTCATCCTTTTATTTAATTTGCGTTGTCTGTCTGTCTGTTCCAACTTTTTACCAACCATTTAAAAAATTGGTACGTAGTTGGAATAAAATTTTCTTCATTTTTACCTGTTTACACTTGTATCAAGTAAAAGGTTGCAAGTTGTTCTTTGATGTTTCAATTTCAGACCACGTTCATAATTATTAATATTCGGAGCGTAATTTGTCTTTTGAAATTTATGCATGTGTACGTAATCCAAATTGTTCAAAATTTCACGTAAATCTGTAAATTTTATACCGAATTATTTCATTCTTAAACTCAAATACTACTCCATGTTACGAATATTCCTAAGATTATAGTTACCTAAGAAGGAAAATCATTGTAGGAAAGGGTAAATATCGCCAATAAATTATAAAAATAACATTGACATTAACATGTGCAGTTATATGTGTGCATCTAAAATGTCAAACCTATATTTGAGATATTTCACACATTTTTTGTCCAATATGATATTTATATTTCTTGAATTTCGCGATACTTAACGTAAACAGAGTGAGCCGTAAGAGTAACTTCACTAATTTCGCCTGACTTTGGGTTTCGAACGAGCATTGAAAAATTTTAAGTGCCACTGCTGTCGAATGTCATATTCAAAATTCGTATAACTATCTTTTTCTAAATGCATTAGTAAGAAGCTATTAGACATACGTATCGAAGATAGAATGTAGGAAACCAAAAGTAAGACAGAGATAAACATAGAATTACTGGTTATTTTGCGGTTCAGAAATCAATGAAGTGAGTGTCAAATGAGAAAAATCGGTGTGTAACAGGAATGTGACCAATATTTATTCGGCATTTTTAGTAACAATGACCTGAAGAATAAACTTTTAAAATATTTTACACGGATTTTAAATCCCTCTGAATTTATATTATTAAAATTTCTCTTTCGATAAAATTCAGAATTTTGCGTTTGCTATTTATTTGTAAATGCATTAGTATTGAATCTGATCTTATCGTCGAGAGAGCATCATTGTAGTCAGGGAAGTGAAATTTATAGAGAAGTGAAATGTTAATATAAGTCAAAATATTCTGAAAAACTAATAAAGTTTCAAACTAGCAATATGTATTAAGCGTACAAGGTCGAGTATCTTATTATGCTTCGAAGTGCATCTTTGTAGTTGAGGTAGTGAGTTTTGAGAAGAGTCCTTGATCGCCGGCTGACGAAGCTCAGGACTTCGTATTCTATTTCGCGATGCTACTTGCCACTTCTCTACATACGCGGTAGCTGCAAGAAACTTGAGCGCAGCCATTATGCTGATACAGAACTAGTGGGCGACATTGTTACGATATCAGGAATTTACCAAAGTTTAGATGAACTAAGGATAATGAGGATATGATTTATATACTATTATCAATACAAACCTATTGTTCCTAATCATAAGATAATTAGGATAGAGTATGATGTTAATGTATGGATTGCTGTAGGCAGGAGGAATACACACTGCATAAAGGTATGTGTTTATCATCATTTTCGTATTTTATTTTTTTCTGTTGCGTGCATAAACTAAATGAACAAGGTTGTAATATTCTTCCCTTAATTATTATTGGAAATAATACTTTTTCATTTTTTATTCTCTTCTATTCTCAAAATACCTTCCATATAAGTAGGACGTAGAAACATAGGCGTCGACTTTTGGATGGGGACTAAAAGTAGGCAACAGAAAATTTACGAACTAAAAACTTTATGTCTTAAAATTGGTACATATATAAATAAAATTGTGCAAAGATGCGAATTTATCGTATGACTTAAAATATCGGAATACCTAATAAAAAAAAAAAAAATCTTGTCCTTTTACAAAATTAACAGCAAAACAACATGAGACAGATAGAATATATATATATACCGTGTGTCTGTCTTAAAGGTGTACATAGGAGATTAACATGAGAAATCAGTTTTTTGCAATTTCCTGCTCGCCATATTATTTTAAGCAAAAATACTTCAAATAAAAGTTTTAGAGTATAAAATTCTACATCTAAATCAATAAACAGAATTACCTTTACATGCTTTATAACGGCAGAAATTAAATATGAAAATGTCGAAAATTACGTTAAAAATATCGACAGCCATGGAATTGAACAAAAAATAAATAAATGCTTGACGTTTTATCTGTCACAACGTAAGTTAACTTATTTGACGTTTCTGACAATTTGATTTTGTCTAATGAACATTTATACGAATGAAGAGCTAAATTCTGACAAAATTTGAAAAGACTGCTAATATGTCTTCAAAAAATACACTTGAGCCGCGTAATCAGAATATAGGATGAGCAGAATATGCGTTACTCTAAGAAAAAGTGTTAGGAATGATAAGTGTAGACCCCTTCTGTAGACCCCTAAGGTAGATGTATTGGAAATGAGTTGAGCGTACATAACAGCATCATACATAATTTTGTTAGGCAATGTTGAATTTTTGATATATTCATATTATTTAAACAAAACTGTATTTTCTTAACTTTATTAATTTTATATTTCTATTATTGCCATAATTAACGATATTTGTTCAAATCAAATTGTCAGAAACGTCAAATAACTTAGCTTACGTTGTGACAGATAAAACGTCAAGCATTTATTTATTTTTTGTTCAATTCCATGGCTGTCGATATTTTTAACGTAATTTTCGACATTTTCATATTTAATTTATGCCGTTATAAAGCATGTAAAGGTAATTCTGTTTATTGTTTTAGATGTAGAATTTTATACCCTAAAACTTTTATTTGACGCATTTTTGCTTAAAATAATTAGGCGAGCAGGAAATTGCAAAAAACTGATTTCCCATGTTAATCTCCTATGTACACCTTTAAAATAGACACACGGTATATATATATATATATATATATATATATATATATATATATATATATATATAATTTATTTCACAGGAGTTTGCAAAATCTACCTTCATTTTTACAAACATCTGATAATTTTATTTTTAATTTCCGACAATACTGCAGTTTAAATCTGGCAACATTACCGAAATCTGTGTACCAAGCAGATTGACCCACCCAGCAATGGGTAATAAGTCGTGATGATATATTTATTTATTTTACAAGTCTGGAAATTTTATAAAATAAATAATAGAATAGATAATTGTCACTTCATATAAGTAATTGATGTATTAAAAATATTTCAAAATGAGTATACTTTTTATTGGTAAAAATAATTTATGTGGAGGCAGAACACCTTCGCTTTTTCCATGTGGAGGCTCGAGCTCCGAAGCCCCTACGTAGTTTCCTTTGCGTAGAATAATACCTCTGGTTCAAAGTATATTTGCAAACCTCAATTAAATGCAGCCTTCGCTACATTCTGGTGGCAATACTTAGCCTCGTCATATTGCATGTCAATGTAGTTTTATCTTTTCTGTTTTATTTTAACTGGCTGACAAGAAGACAACGTATCCTTCTATTTTGATAAATGAAGATTGTTTCTGTGAACTATGTACCTATTAAAGGTAAACAAACGCACGATTAACATTTACCAAATCAAGTAAGAAACACTGCAACTCTATTTAATCTACTCCTGGACCCATAACCTAAAGTGATTGTAAATACACCGTGAATAATGTTTATGTATTATTTATATTATTTTTTGTTAAATCTCAATCACACAAACACAATTATTATATTTCAACTATTTTTACCTTCCGTCACCTTTAGGTAAGGAAGATATTGTCTTTAAGCACGTTTTAAAATCCCTAGAATACGATTTTACTATTTTTACGTGTGTGTGTGTGTGTGTGTGTGTGTGTGTGTGTGTGTGTGTGTGTGTGTGTGTGTGTGTGAGTGAGTGTGTGTGTGTGTGAGTGTGTGTGTGTGTGTGTGTGTGTGTGTGTGCGTGCGCTTGTGCTTGTGCTTGTGCGTGTGCTTGTGCGTGTGCGTGTGCGTGTGAGTGTGAGTGTGTGTGTGTATTCCTTCATATTCCTCTTCTTTACATCAATGTGATTTTAACAGTTTTTCTTGAAAAAATAATGTTAAATATCATTTTTTCACATGTAATGTTATTTTATACTTCATATTAAAATAATTTAGAGTTAAAAATTATAAAGAAACTAATTTCATAAATTAGCCAGCTATGCCATAACTATGAAAACAGCTTATATATTAAGAAAATTCTGATTGAAAGGTGTCAATGTCAAGTGCAGTTGACAGTATGTTTGTGTTATAATTTTACTGGAAATATAGGATCTTTTGTTAGAAACTTTCTTTTGTATAAAATACATTCAACTGCTTTAAGGTAATGTACAAGAAATAGAATCTTTGGCAAGGAACTTTCTGTATGACATTTATACAAAATACATAGAACTGACGGAAGGTAATGTGCTGGCCACATCAGATTTTTTATTACTTGATACAATAATTAATTAATTATACAAATTTCTCGAGTGTTCTTTTCAACAAAAAGAACTTCTTTCAACCCTTGGTATACAAATAATGATTTCCACTTTCATGCATAAAGTAGTTACTTCACACATTGTTCGCAGTAGGTACGTGAAGTCTGAACGCTCATAAGAGCTCTTTTACTTACAGGTATGTTTTTTATTAGATTGCTGGGATTGTTTTTTGACATTTGGCTTTAACAATAGTACATGTAAAAAAATCTGATGTGGCCAGCACATTACCTTCCGTCAGTTCTACACTCTAAGAAATTTTTAACCAATTTTAACACTAAAATTGGTTCCAGGAGGTCCACCAGATTACGTATAATTTTAACAAAGTATCTGTTTGGTTAAAAAGTACACTGGAAACTGGTTTAATATTTAACACAAAATTTCTAGTTAAATATAATAGTGCGTGTTAAAATTTACACTGAAATTCGTATTTTAACTAAATGTACGAGTTAATTACCTTCTACACTAAATAGTGTAAAGTACGCGTTTCAGTAGCACCTCTTGGTGTATTCATTTACTCGTATTTGAGTAATTTTTTACAGAATATGTGTTAAATAAGGTAAATAAGGATATCATTGAAATATAAATAATATAATTTTATTATACCAAAAAATACATAAGTAAATAAATCTTATATTTGGCTAATATCTGTGTTGTACAAAAATATGTTAATAATATATTTTCCATCGGAACTTGGAACATGAAAGCGTTTCTTATATGGTTCTTTGTACAAACAAATATTTAAAAATATTAAAGGCATTTCAGACACAGCTAATTTTGCAATTTTAGTGGTTATAGAGTTTATTTAAAATATATTGTAACCATAGACTCAATAATTTCTGGCATGAGGAAATTAGTTGGTATAAAAAAAACCACATGAAATTCATTTAGAACTATTCATTTTTATATCACATGGTATATTGTATACTCATTTTGAAGTATGTAATAACACTTTTGTAGCAATAAACACGTTCGTTCATCTCACAGATCAAACCAAGAATACGTATATCACATATCACAGTTGCACAATCCACACTTTGGTACTGA
Source organism: Harpalus rubripes (assembly GCA_963082715.1). NCBI lineage: Eukaryota > Metazoa > Arthropoda > Insecta > Coleoptera > Carabidae > Harpalus > Harpalus rubripes. The sequence continues at coordinate 26,816,112 of OY720449.1, read as the reverse complement.
TTTGATCGCTGCTTGTAGTAAATACACGTCATATTAACAGAGTTGAGTGTTATTTTACTTTTAACGAAATATAGTGTAGTTGCAGCACCGTATTGTGCAAATGTACACTAAGTTGAGCATAAGTAACTCAAAAAATCGTTGGTAATTAAAAGTAACCATATTTTTGAGTAATATATCTCATTTACTCCATATGTGGTTAACATATTTGAAATTTATTAAAATAACACTGACAAAATTTAACTAAACCGTATTTTTAACACGGACGAAAAATGTACTTATTTAAGTGTTAAAATTAACACTAAATTACTTCACCAATCGATTTGGTTACTTTACACGGACGATATTTCTTAGAGTGTATGTTCCTCGCTAAAGATTGTATTTTTTGTACTTTACCTTCCGGCAGTTGCATGTATTTTATGCAAATTCCATACAGAAAATTTATAGCAAAAGATCTTATATTTCCAGTAAAATTATAAGACAAACACACTATGATAATTTCACTTGACACTGACATCTTTCAATCAAAATTTTCTTAATATAGTAGCTGTTTCCATAGCTATGGCTACTTTATGAAATTTAATTGCTTTATAATTTTTTAACTCTATATCCATGTAATATTAAGTATAAGATGCAGTCAAATCGTATAGAGAATGAAATATTCTTTAATATTTATAATAACATTAAATGTGAAAAATGATATTTAACATAGCTTTTTCAAGAAAAACTGTTAAAATCTTCAAATGAGGTTACTTCCGGTTGTCCAATTCTAACCAAAATCTAATCAGCTCTTCACATGGATGTAACGAAGAGAAATATGAAAGAATTATAATTTTTAGAATTGTAGTATGGAAGTTATCGTAGACAAAAATTTTGTTACACACACACACACACACACACACACATACACACACACACACACACAAACACACACACACAAACACACACGCACACACACATACAGACATCATCGTAAAAATAGTAAAATCGTATTCTAGGGACCCATCAAAAACTCACCACTGAATTTTTTGACCAAAGACAATACCTTCCTTGCCTAAAGATGACGGAAGGTAAAAATATATACTAATTTTGTATATCACTGGTGTTCATCTTTACGAATTTGATACACAATATAGAACGTAGGTACTATTTTAAAATATAAACACAAATAATTACTCAAAATATTATTCATTCGCCATTTAATGTGGTGTATAATGTATATACTTACACCTTCATCATACTCTATAAACATTCAAAAACAAATTAGTACACATAAATAAATTCCTTAATTAGTTAAATTTTATTGTACAAAAATTTGCATTAAAAACACATACACTTCCTGTTTCTCAAATTCGACAACCGAATAAATTGGAAAGCAGACAAAATTATATTGTGGATCAGTTTTGTTCGGTAACATCATTGATACGGACTCCCATATAAAGAAATGTAAAGAATTATAATAAACTGAATTATACTTATGGCCGGTTTTATAAACGACAGATAAATATATTTCCAAAGTAAAGAAAATTTATTCCTTCAAGTGATAGTCTAACTTTTTTTGATAGTAATGTTATACATGCCATAAAATGAATAAAATTAATTTCAATTTGTTAATTAGTACAAATTCAATATGAAAGTAAATTTATTCTTTCCTCTTTAAACCTAAAATTTATTTTTTGTATTTTTCTAATACACCAAAATATACATTAGCCGCGGCAATGAATGGACGAATCGAATGCGATTGGTCCAGCAACTGTATTCGACAAACTTTGGTGCTGAGCGCTGCCAGCGCTGTGCCGTGTTGAACGCGGCTATTGCTTCTTTTCCGTACAGTTCTTTCGTTGATGTTATTGCAAGTATTTTTGCTATGATATAATAGTTTTGTTCGTCTTGAATTTTTCTAAACCGAATGTTTGTTATATAAAAAGCAAGATAATAAAGAAGGAAACAGCATATTGCCATTCGTTGTTTTCTAATTTCTTTTCCATTTCTATAAGATTTAAGAAAAAAATCTGATGTGGCCAACACATAACCTCTCGCCAGATATTTTACCTGGTTGTACGCATAAAACGAAATAGTATATTACTAACCGAGGTGGAAAGTATTTCATTGTCGAGGGCAAAGATAGTTAACCAAGGCGCGAAGCGCCGAGGTTAACTATAGCCCGAGACAATGAAACTTTTCACCGAGGTTTGTATACTATTTTATTCACAATCTGAAATAAAAATTAATATTTGATATTTAAATAATAATAACCTAACATAAATAAACGAATGGTCTGAGATTGTTCATTTGTCACATGAACTGTCACTTTGATTTCTAACCTTAAATATTGATTTCATTCATTACTTGTATTATTTACAAGTTTATTCAATATTTTTATCATATAAATTGTAAAGATGCTTTGTTTATATGTAAATACCCATCATTGATACGCATTGATCTCTCAAAGCGGGGGGCAGCTATTTCCCGCCTCGAGGTTGGAAAGTATAGCGTGAGTATAGCTGAGGTTGGAAAGTGTCAACTTTCCAACCCCAGCTATCTTCACGTTATACTTTCCAACCTCTTGGAATATGAGGTTAACAATAACTAACTTCCCAACTTTTTAAAAGTTAGAAATCGTCATATTACTAACCGATTGTGAATAAAATATTTTTAAATACAAATACATATATTCATGTCTCACTACAAAATAATTCTCACATATATTTGCAAAATCTATGGGATATTTTAAAATAAATGATGTACAATACATACATTTTCTTTATATTCAATATCCTGAAATTTTCTTTTTCTACTTTCCTTTTCTTTTTCTTTATATTCGTCATTTTTTCGCAATTTCCTTTTATATTCTTTTTTACGTATATTCTTTTGCGTTGTTGACTTTTTTTTATTTTCATAATCTTCATAATAATGTACAACTATTTTTGACAGAGGCATACAAATATTTTTGACAGTGACATTTATGTGTCAATTACAAACATTTGAATTTCTTGCCTTGTAGTAGTTTGATCTGAGATTTTTTACATAAAATTATTTTATATGCATTTCTTTATCTCTAAATCTATAGAAGATATAATAATGAATTTATATTTATCGAATAAAGAATTTAACGTTCTTTAATATAAGTATTTACATAAATTTTCGATAAATAATATTTAGATGATTTTTTTCTTGTAACTACTACTTCCGGTTGTCCAATTGTTACCAAAACTGACTGGTCTCTTCCCATTATTGCTAGATTGAGGAATCCGTAGTTAAAAATGTCTTAAGTCTTATAGTATTTGAGATATAGTGAATCCAACATCCACACACACATACGGACATCATCGTAAAAATGTTATAATCGGATTCTAGGGACCTTAAAACGTGCTTATTCATTAAAATCTGGATATGCGATTTTTAGCATGAATACAATACCTCTCTTAGCGAGAGGTAAAAAAGCTTTGATATCTTTAGATAATATTTTTGACAATATCGTGTTAAATAGACCTTTTCAATTGAAAGAGATAGAAGATATGCGCAATGGGGATCTGCGCATAGTAAGAACAACCGAGAACTATGGCGTTTGTTTCTAAAAAAAATTAGACGTAAAATGTGAGAATATCTTATAACTTTAAAAAATCTTATCGAAATGAGTTACAAAAGCTTTTGTTGATGTTAAAATGTCTAACGATGCAAATTTTCATTGAGAATACATGTATTTTAATGACTCCAATATTTTTGACGTTTCGTTTGACGGGCTGTCAAACTGGCAGTTGTTCGCGCCATTTTCTTACTATTTGCAGTGATAGAAAGAGATAGCCGTTAAATTGAAAAGGTCCATTGACTTTATTAAATACTTTTAAATTAAAATATACATTACGTTTTTTTGTTCATAGCCTACTTCGAGTTTGTTTTTTAACATCTTGTACCTTCATATGATCATATGCAGCATTGCAAATTGCAATTTCCATATGATTGGGCCACTGGCGATAACCAATAGATATTTTACTCCATCTTAAAATCTTATCTTCAGTGAAGCAAGTGAGTGAGTATAAAGTATGTATGATTACAACAATACTTTCAACACGTGTCGTCAAACTTATTCCATTCCTTTACTCTATCACTATCACCGTATAGACACATTCTCCTTTCCGAGAGTAATGAAATGCCTGAACATTGTCTCCTCGTTGCGTCGCCGCCTACGCAGTGTGTCTTATTCTCTCGACCTCGTCCTCATCCTCAGCTTCACTTCTTTGCGTTCCCTCAAGGGAAATACAACTCAAACATCAATCACATTTCGCCTCTCTATACCCTCTATTCTGGCAAACATGTAGCTTCCACTGCCATTGTGGAAAAATGTGAATATGGGGAAGATGTCAATATGTAGAAATGGATCATGGGGTTATGAAAATGGATAATGTACGAGTAGGTTATGTTTGAAGGAAGTGAATTATAGAAAATTGTTATAATTAAAAGATTTTGCATCTTATTACAATCTTGTAAAATATATTGCATTAATGGAGATGAGATGATGAAAGAGACGCACACAAACATCCATATCTTACCCAGGATTCGAACCCAAAACCACAGGTACATAAATCTAGTACGCTATCACCAAGCCACCTCGGTCCAAGCCTCGGTCGGTAGAATTAATGATTGATATAGATTTTCTAAAATAGTTACGTTGACTTTATTAACTGTATCTCATGTCACAAGTCATAATATTTTCTGAATGACAATCTATTTTGTTTATTACTTGAATTATGATTTATTGTAATATGGACCTAACTTAGTTTTCTGCAAGCAGTTTTCTTTTCTTGTTTACTTCTTACTTGTACAGTTTAAAGTTTGCGGCTCATTTTATATAGGTGTTGTTTTGAATAATGAACGAAGCTAAAATATTGTCCAACACATTTTTCTTTGCATTAAAAATATCAATTGGTAATGATTTTTTCATTCAGTAATCTTTAATACGAGTACCATACAATGCTCCGAATTGTTCTTTAAAAATAAAATTTCTTGGGGCCTCTCATCATGATGTATTTTGTTTATATTAATATTAATCATTATTTAACGTAACCTAACGTAATCTTATTTAAACTAATCAGTAGTGGGATCACCTAACTGTGAAAACGATATTGTGACTATCGACAAATGAAAATGTGATCACGTAATTAGCGAAAACCGAAAACGATATTTTTTTAAACAGAAAAAAATATGAATTCTAGTCGACACTCTCAAAGCATGTGAAAACGATAATCGTTTCTTACATCTCTTTTTATTTTATTCATTTAGATATATGTATATCCTTTTTTATTGGAAAGGAGCAAAATTATGCATGACGTCTATCAGTGGCGTAACAATGCAGCCATGGGCCTGTGTTCCCGAGTTAATCCGGGCCCCTATGTAGATAAGAAAATAGTTTTACTGATCCCATACTACACTTTAAAAAAATAATTTTTTCAATAAAATACAATTAAAAAACAAAAAATATTACAAAAAAAAACATGAAACCAAGACAATATTGTACGTTTATGCCAACAGCTTTTACTATAATTTCTTTATTTTTTACGAAAAGTTGATATTAGCGTTTTTGGCTTACGCGGTGTCAGTGCGTACTCAGTGCACTGTGTGACGTAAATGCGCATGGAATCGTAATCACTATTCTAATGCAAGTTGAAAACGAGACCATAAATGAGTGCAAGTCTGAGAGCCTGTTAGTTTTGGCGCGTTTTCAAAATTATCTCTGAATTTCGAGGAAGTACTCCTTTGTACTTGAAAAGTATCTTTGAACTGAAAACGAAAATACTTTTATTTCAAATACTCACATGAGTTTACATTCTTACTTTTTTATTTGTGTATTTATGTACAACATAAAGTTTTATTATTTGATTTAATAACTCTTCATTACTATCTGATATTGAAGAACTTTCTAATAATATCTGGCAATTGTCAATATGAGTATGATTTTATTTTTATAAGCCATATCATTTTCACTGATATTTGTGCACTTGCTCCTGTAGTCGATAACGCTACCAGGAAGAAAGTGCAAACATATAAGTATGATGAAAACAAAATGAGAACTCAGTGCACTCTAGTGCAGTGCGTACTGAAATCAGAAGCTGAAAAGGCTATATGTTAGATCCATCTATTGTTTTGGCAATTTTGTATGCTATTAAAATAATATATGTCTGATAATGATAATCATTGTTGCCCTGTATATCCCTTAAAATATTTTTACTAATTTTTATTTTGAAAAGGATCTTTCTGCTGAAAGATGTAATGTCATTTAATACATTTGGAACATGTGACTCTATTAAAATAATAATTTTTGACGTGCGTGCCGGGCCCCTTGAGGCACCGGGTCCGTGTTCCGCGGAATACGCGGAACACCGGTATTACGCCACTGACGTCTATTTCTAATTGATAGTCTAGTGTCATTTTTCAATTCTTGTAGCTCTGCTATTATGAACGAAAGACGTTAATAATATATTTTGACATTAGATTAAAATATTTAATAACAGTTTAATAAATTATCTGTCAAAACTACTATATAATACAGAAACATCTGTCTAAAAACGATATCGTTTTTGAAAAACGTAGTCGCTTTACGGAAATAACCGAAGATGAAAACGTAGTGAGTGACTAAATTTACGTGATCGCTTAGGAAACGAATATCGTTTTCACTTATCGATAATCGCAATATCGTTTTCACTTTTACGTGATCTCACTCCAAAACAAAATATTAATTATTAATTCAACTCGTGTGTAGTTGGTTTTAATAATTTCTCCTGAGCACGAGTAAGGATAAAGTTGTTTTTCTTTTTACTTAGTTTCTTCATATGTCCATTTATAGCCCTGATGAATATTTGTAGTCGAAACGTCGGCGTCGGTATTGAATAAATATTATTGAATTGACTGGCAATCGGATATTTTTCTCACCATTCCCACATTCCATCACCAGATGGTAATTATTTTGACAAAATTTACGAGATGGGTTCGTTTCGCTACTTTGCGTCTACGGTTTACTGCTTCGCCCATATACTTTGTATGGAGGCGGCAATAAACCTTAGACGCAAAGTAGCGAAACGAACAGACCTAATATAAATTAAGCAGCACATTTTTGTTGCTAATAATTCGAATTGATTCATTAATTGAAGGTGGCAGAATGAATAGCGCTTTAAGTACTCAAATATATGAAACCGGTATTGCATAATACTACTATAAAGAGTGACGCTGAAAAACGGGCCACTCGAAATAACTTTTTTATTTATAATTATTTTTTAATTTTCTTGATTATTTGTAAACTAAGCTTAGGGGCTCACAAATCATAATATCTGGCACCCTACATATTTTTACATATTCGAAATCAACGATTTGCTTTTAGTTTTATGTTATGAATTCTTGTAATACCTATATTTTTTAAATTAATGAATGGCAGAATGGCTACATAACTGCTTTGATATCATAAAACTGATGGGATTATAAAAGGTGAGATAGATGATAAGGTGAAGAGACCTTGCCTTACTTGAAACTTGAACACAGCCCTTTTATTGTATAAATTTAAAGTGTACATTGCAACAAAATAGTGCAAAATGAATTTTATCTTATTTTTAATTTTTTGATATCTTATTCAAACTACAAATTGCACAGGATAAATCCTTTTTCTTAATTCTGATCTTTATTGTTCTTTACATACATCTAGTTAAATATATGTTAAAGTAAAACGTAAAATGTGTGTCATTTAAATGCATTAAACATTAAACCATTTATAGATCATTAGTTCACTGCTTCAGCTTTAAAGTCTCGTCTGTCATGTGAAATGGATCGTGAAGCAGAGAACACGTGGCCTACACTATTTCACTGCGAAGTGATCTGCATCTGCTTGTTTTCTCCTCTTGTTGGAAGTTTCGCTGAAAACAACGCGGTAGTTCAAACGCATTCTAGGGGAAGTATTTGACGGCACAAGACGCCCATTCTGCCAACAGATAGTTAAAACAGATTCTCAATTTCGTGCAAGCTGGTCACGTCCAAAAAGAGATATTATTTTAGTATACAATAAAGTGAAATATCTAAAAATTACAGGTAAATATAATATTTAAATTTGCCTGCAAATTTAATTATTGCCGTCAGTCGTATAATTACAAATAATAAAAACATTTTCGTTAATACAAATATTTATCATTTCCAACCGTGATTTTTAAAATAAATTAAATCGTGATGTACTTACATGATTTTTTAAATTTTTAGCTCATTATACATATATTGCATAAATTAATTTGGTTCAAAAACCATGGTTGTACATAATAATTAAATTATGCAAATAATATGTATTTGAAATGGGAAAATTATAAGTATATGTAGATACACTGAGAGAGTCGTAGGCGAATTACAAATAAAGTTGGTTTCAAACCGAAATTTTGACCGGAGGTGGTAAAAGCGGCAGTTAATTAACTTGGATATTTATATATTTATATTTATTTTATCCGTATTTTGTGAAATAAATGTTCAGTATATATAAATATGTTTCCAGGTTAAATTAGGTTATAGGTTAAGTTATGGTTAGGCTAATTGATGTTAGTTTAAATTAGATTAGGTTAGCATAAATTAGGTTCAATTATATTTATATTATAAGTTGCTGATCACATAACATTAATAATTTATTTAAAATACTGCTCCAATAAATACGATTACATATCTATAAAGGCATAACGATTATATGTTACGAACACTCCTAATTGAACAGTCTGTTAACTGTTAGTATTAGTACAATCTGGCACCGAAAAGTTGACACATGTATAATTTTTACAACTTATACTTTATACAATTCTATGTTTTTCTGACAGTTCAGACTGTTTATTAACCCGGGTTGAAAATATCGGGAAGTGAGACAGTGAGACAGATAATTTGTGACCTTTATTTTCTTAACAAAAATTGAACGGACGTTTACACACTTTCGTATACATAATACTCGTATTAAATAATGTAATGAGGTCAAGCAAAATAATAGTTGTTCGTTTTTTTTTTTATTAATTTACTGATAATAGAATCTTAGAGTCAGTCTATCTCTAGCATTTGATGGGTGAGGTGCTAAGTGATTGTGAGTAGTGAATGTTAAGTTTTGGATAGAACCTATAACAGAGGTGAGTTGAGTTTTACACACACTTTTAGTCCACGATAGCAAGAGTAATGCAGATACGGATTTGTATGATTATTATCTTACTTTACTGCGCTGTCCTTTATCCTAATCCTTGTCGATCGGTCGTGTCCGGTAAAGCCTCTGGTCTTGGGTTCCAGACGTGATGAGAGAGCTATAAGGGTAACCAGGAATGCGATCTATGTGTCCACGATTGCTAGCCTAGTGGGTTTTCGCTGATTGACCGCGTGGTAACGTTAGGGATTTTATCCTGGTTTTGTAACTATGCCCCTAAGGCCGAAATAAAGCCACTAGGGTTGATATATATATATATATATATATATATATATATATATATATATATATATATATATATATAGACTATAAATTGTGAATTACATATCTAAATATTTGATAGAAATGTGATAGAAATGCTATACCACCGCATCATAAGAAATAACTGACAACGTAACTCTATTTGTCAATTTTATATGTTCTAACGTAAATATTATACATATCATTATATTAATAATAATTATATGTTTATACAATTTTATTTATTATATTATAAGAAATAAGAAAATGAGCACAACAACCACAAAAAATTGTGGTCGTTGTGGTCACGAAAAAGTAACCCAAACTTTCAGGAAACTATGAAATTATGTTTTTGTTACATTCCAGGACGCGTAACCAGAACCTTGGTCACCGCAGTTAAGTTACGAGATATATTACTAATATATTAATATATCATTCTATTAATTTTTTATAAATATAATTTCCATTTGGCCTGAAGTTATCCACACATCACTTAGCTGTCAGCTGTACTTCTTTCGTTCTTTCTTGGTTGTTTCTCGTTTTCAACAGTGTATATGGTCTCTGCCAGTATTTTCGCTAGTATTTTGGTACAATGGCACAAAACAAAGTTTTATTGACATGTATACTTTTTCGTAAATTTCATGTTATCTTTAAAAGTCACTTTGACGTTTAATTTTGTGGGAAAATGAAAATGGCTACGTTGATGAATATCTTACTTCACTGGCCAAGGGACGAGGCGGAGAAAAACAGCCGCGTTTTGAACAATATCATTTTTAATTGCAATTTTTTCATTATTAAAGATCGATTTAAGGAAAAAATAAAAATACAGGTTTGTTATTTTATGTCTCACTAAAGTATTATGAATTGTTAATTGCTAAGATACGGTGTATATAAACATATCTACAACAACTGGGGCATAATATGAGGGCATAATCGTTCATTATGCCCTAATTATAATCCGATCATCGATTATGGACTTTAAATTAGAAATAATATAAACGGTATATCTTATTTTCGTTTTAACTATAATTCATTACAATAATAATGATTGATTACAACAAATAATATAAAACAGCTTTGAAAGCACAACACAGAAATCATTTTTAATTTTATTATAATATTTAAAATTGATTATGAAAAGGGCCTTAAAAAGCAATTTATTTTCATCACACATGTAAATAGTAAGTACGTCGAATTGCAGAATGCAATGTTTCGCATTGATTTTTGACGGATGACGGATCACTAATTTTTTGGGGACGATATCCACGTTTGAATTCATTTTTGAAATTATTTACCATCACATGTGACACATCCAAAGCAGTAAAAACTCTCTACAATGTAATAATATTCAGAATTAAGTGCATAATAAATAAAGAACTGAGATCAGTCATGTAAAAACGAACCTTAAAATATAATACATATATCTTCTACAGACGAAAATGGAATAATTAGGGGAACATTTATGCGTTTCTCTTCCTTAAAGTATGCAGAAGCATTGAAAATAATTTCTTTACATCGTTTCGATAAAATATCTTCCGAAACATCAAATTCACCCATTCCATCATCTCCAACGATGAAGAACGTAGATGTTTTAAATATAAATAAATGATGATAAACAAAACAATTAAACAATATCGTTAGCAACGCCAAAGCTTAAGCATTATAGTAATCAAAATTGTTATAAATGAAAATTTATTTCACATATTCTAGTGAGACATAAAATCTTGTATGCACCACGAGCGTTACTAGATGATAATGCCCATCGGACGACATCTACCCCTCGGGCCGAAGGCCCTCGGACTAGATCCTCGTCGCCCTCCTGGTATTATCATCGTAACGCCCTTGGTACATAAAATACTATTTCATTACTCTAACGTCTAAAGTTAAAAATAAAAAAGCGTGCATGACCTCATCGGCGCAGTATGATGCTTTAATAATTTATGCAACTTGGAAATTGACGAAGTACAAAGATAATCCAGTAAGTAAAAAAATAAAACCTCTTATGATTTTTTTAAACACATGCGAACATAATCCCATTCTTTAATTTTTTCTGTATGTTATATAATCACAATTGTCGCTAGTCGTATTTAGTACGCTGCTATTACCACAATTGCTCAAATTGTTGCATTAGAGTGCTAGAAATTTTAATAGAACATAAAGTTAGTTAATCATTACCTCATTACATTAAACATATTTAAAAAATGCAATTCAAACTTAATCTTCACTTCAGTATTGAATTAAACTTCTGTCCTTTAATTATTTTTCGCCAAAAGCCAAAATATAATTAAAATCATTTCTCACAAAACGAAAAAGGACGAAATTCTTGTCCGTTATCCTGATTCCACCTCTTAGTGGAAATGGAACATTACCGTCCACCGCATAATCTATGAGCAGGGGTTTTTTTCTGTTTGTGCTAGTTTCTCTTCCGCAACTTTATCAATTTTATGGTTTCTTGTTAAGAGTTCGATACGCGAAATAAAAGAATGAGATAAAAAGTTTAAGAATGCGATGTCTGCCGTATAGGTACTGCGCACGAGAAATATGGAAGAGTTTATTTCTTTGCGTATCGTCGATATTTCATATTGTAATATTGTTTTTGAAGAAGATATTCTTTGAAGTTAATGTTGCAGAAATGTAATTTTTCTTTGGAATACACAGTTGCAGTTGCAAACAAGTGCATACATATATCATAAAATTCTCAGAAATAGAATTTAAGAATATACTTCGTGTTCGTGTAAAGTTTTTCATTTAAATTCTTATTAAGTTTAAACTTAATGACCTGCAGTTTAATTACATTTGATGACAAACAAAACAAATATTTTAAGTATATGTCATATACTTGACAAAGAAGGATAGAAATAAAATAAGATTTTATAGATAATCAAGACTTGATAGACATTTTATGGTATATACTCTCTTTAGTTATTGCAGCCATTTATTTGAGATTAAAGACTTGAGTTGGATGTAAACTTTACTAATTAAGACAGCTCGCTTGGAAGACAACACCCGAAAACTTGTATCCACTTCTGTTGAATTATAAGTTATATGCATTTTATTTTTGATAAATTGTGATATTCATAACCCACTGTAGTTATACAGGGTGAGTCTGGCAAGACACCCCCCCCCCTTTAACTTTTTTTATTATAATAGGAAAAAATGGCTCATATAAAAGTTTTATTATTTTACATATACTATTTGATGGCAGATGTAGCTATTTTTTATAAAGTCAGGTTTACAAGATACGACTATAAACTTTTATTCTTCAAATAGCAACCTATAATTATTTTAATAAAATAGAAACCGCTTTTTTTTCTTTTTTCAACAATGTATTATTTTTAAAAAATTTTGAGAAAAATGAGATAATTTATAAATATTAGAAATAATTTTTAAACAAATATTATAGGTGGCTATGTGAAAATAAGCAAAATGTAACAATGTAAAACAATTAAATTAATGTCAAAAAAGTATACATTTGTTTGTTACTTAAATAACTTATTTTGTAAACAAAAAAAAAACATTTTAAAATGTTTACGAAGAACGAATTAATTGGTATGATTCTAATAATTGGTGAATCGACTGGAATGATAAGAAGAGCAAAAAGAATTTTCCGGGAGCGGTTTCCTAGGCATGGTCGCAATTTTGAACATTTGTTTTAAGTTGTTTTTGTTACTAAATTTGTTGTTTAGTTTGCTAAGTTGTATAGCACTGTTACGTTTTGTTTATTTTCACATAGCCACCTATAATATTTATTTAAAAATTATTTCTAATATTTGTAAATTATCTCATTTTTCTTGAAATTTTTCAAGTACATTAATAAAAAATAATACATCGTTGAAAAGAGAAAAAATTGCGGTTCTATTTTACTAAAATAATTATAGGTTGCCATTTGAAAAATAAAAGTTAATAGTCGTATCTTGTAAACCTGACTTTATAAAAAATATCTACATCTGCCATCAAATAGTATATGTAAAATAATAAAACTTTTATATGAGCCATTTTTTTCTATTACTTATAATAGAAAAGTTAAAGGGGGGGGCGTCTTCCCAGACTCACCCTGTATAATATTTATGCCACATCAAAACAATAGCATCATCCAAGATCCTCTTGTATTATAGAAAATTTCGGAATATTGTAAAATGACGAGAGAAGTGGTGCAACGCGGTCGGTCGCTTTTTTCTTCTGATCAGAAGTAGATATTCCTTTCGCAATGTCTGTCAGAAGATGTTTGTTACTGCTGAATGTGCGGAGGATGTTGTGAACTACGAGAAAAGTGGTGCAACATTGCTAGCTGTTTTTCTTCTTATTACCGTAGTCTCCTTGAAGATTCCAATGATTTAAAAATTGAGTCATCGTTGATTTTGAGGTGCTAAACTGTTGTGAAAATTTCTTATTTATGTGTCTGTTCTTGTTTTCGGCCATCTTTATTAGTCTGCAAAACATAGAAAACTGTTGCGAAATATAGAGAGACGCAATTCAACTTAGACGAAACGTGAAGAGATGATTTTTAGTAAAGTCAGCATTAATCGCTTAGGAACTCTCTCGCCGAATTCTGAAGCTTTAGTACGGAGATATGCGGCTCCAAGTGAGGTTGCACTCGCTTGTACAGATAACACGTAAACAAATATTCGTACAAACTTAGCAAGTGAGCTACAGTTTCACGCTGTACGAATATCTCTAAATTGTACGCTAAATGACATTGTACGTTGTCATAATCACTTATTAGTAATTTACAAATTTTTAACCAAAGTGTAATCATATTTGTATTCAACATGTTTAGATATTTCAATATATTTAACCTTAAATTACATGGTGTTGGTATTAATTAAAACGAACCCTAAAAAACAGTGAAAATTAGTGGAGTCCAATGTAGTGACTAAGGGGGTTCCAGACAACAATCATAGCAGTTAGTGATGTCAACTGGCACGATTAGTAAGTACCTTTATTCCTAAGTAAAACCGCTCCCAACAATCATTTGGAACTTTCGATTAAAGGTTATATATAGATTGACATACACGTGATATATAGACAAAGAGCTATTTATATCGTCATCGATGTTATATTCGGAAGTTCATAAGTTATAGTTGCAGAAACTGTAAAAATACCAGTTCTCAGTAGAAATTGTGCGATTTGTCGAAAGTTGTATATAAATAAACGCTTAGTAGCCCGCAGAGAGTTATTGGCAGTCGGTTAAAACGGTAATAATAAAATGTTTAGCAATACGTAAACAGGCCGTAAACGGCACGAAAAGTAAGATTCGATTCCCAATGTGTTACAAGTCTAAACATTGTTTTTAACCAATAAATTTAATAATTGTTGTATTTTTGCAGTTTGAAACTAAGTTACATAGAAATATACATCGTTGGAATAAAAAATTTTTTAATGGAGTTACTTCTGATGCCAATATAAAAATTATAACCTTGGCATCATAACTCGAAATCGAATAGTGATAAAAAAAACTGAGTGTCGCCATTTGAAAATACCCAGGAAAATATCATAAAGAAGATTAAACTTAAATATGAGTACAGTATTATTTAATATTTGAAAAAATAATATCTAGTGACCTATGATTTTTTTGTGGAAGAACAATAATAATTTAACCAACTTCGTATCTTTTATAGCTTTCGAGACTCACATGTTGAACAATATATCCTGAACACTTGTGTCTGTGTATTCAAATTTTTAGCGCATTTGATTTATTTTAATCCTAAAAAAAAACGTAGAGGAGATATATTTTTGTCCGTTACTGTAAATACAAGAAATTAATGTTGAAATTAATAAATAATAAAAGAACACGTTGGAAGAAAAGGGGCTCGGGTACAGCAATGCAGCTTTCATATAAAAAAAAATGCTATTGATAATCTAATGTTTGCTAACAAGCTTAACTATTAGTAAATAAATAATAAAATATAGGTAGATTTAAACTGTTAGAAAACTTTGTGAATTGCTTTAATATAATGTTTGTTTCGCGTTTTTTACGTTTTTCTGTATTTTAGACAGTTTCAGGAAGCCTTGGCAAAAGTTGACAGCATTTTCTTGCAAAAATTTTCTTTAAACTCTGGTGGCATGTTTCCAGGAATGATTGTGAACTTGTGACCAGCAAAGGGCACAGCTGAACATAGGATTTAAATATGTAACATCATACTTTTATAATTAACTGCTTGCCTAATTATCATAGGTAAAAAAGCTTTAAATCCAAGTTGCAGAGCATACAATTCGTATCTGTATCATTAAACAAAATTAAATTTGCATGCTTTGTAACGGCGGAAATTGGGCATGAAAATATCGAAAATCACCACAAGAATAGTGATAGGCGTGGAATGCAAAAAATTAAGAAACGTTTAACGTTTTATGTGTCAAATTAGGTTAATTTATTTTTTTGTGATTTTGTTTTTAATTTCTGCTCATGTAAATAAATTATCTATTATTTTAAATACATCATTATTCACTTGAAGATTAATTAGAAATAAAAATAAATATATTTTATTTGACAGATAAAACGTTATTAATTTTTTTTTGTTAAAGTCTATGACTATCGTTTTTTTTATTGATTACAACTTTTATTTGAGACTTTTTAACCTAAAATAATTAGGGAGGCAGAAGGCAGGAAATTACGAATGTATGATTTTACATGTTAAATTCCTGTAGTATCTCAACTGCAGGAAATAAATAGTTCATATTTGGATCTAAACGTGCATGTACTCTAATATTTTACTGAAAGTTTAATTTAGTCAATATATCATCACAATGTAATGCAACGCGACTGCACATTATGTCATAAAATTAAATTTTAAACATTATAAAGGATTCATTTTATAACTCATCAGGATTGTAATTAATTCAAAATTATGTTGTAAATTTTATTACCGTGGTATTGTTTAAAACTATTTGACAGGTAACTTGTAAATAGAATTATAAATTAATTGGAAAATATTTAACATTTTCAGTTGATATATTCGTTCAGTAATTAATTAAAAGACAACATATTTAAAAATATGTATTAAAACATGATTTATAATTAATAAATATAAATTAACTTTACTCATATACATAAATCATACATATATTTTTTTTTACATTATTTATTTTCATATTATCAGTTGTAAATACATATCTGAACCAAACCCAACATTTATATAAACAGAAAATGTAAATTTTAGTTTCAATAAAATCTTTTTTAAATTTTATATTCTATTCTTGTTCACATTTTACTTTGTTGTCATTTTACTTAATATTGTCTATCTCTTTTAATTGAGAAGATCAACTGACAGCCGCCGTAGTGATTTTTCGAAAGTAGTGCTTCTTCAAGAGGAGAGAAGACGGGCCGCTGTGACTTCCTTGGCCGGTTAGATTGAGATCTGTCACTAAAATACCTGGTAAAAAATGTCGATCCAGCCCTGAATTAATAATAATAATACGTTTATTTCCTGAAGATCAAGATACATGACATAGGAAAAGTCAAAAAAGTGTTAGAAATACATTTTACAAAATTTAATTAACATATAAACATAGTCATTCAAGATACATATAATACAGTTTACATCTTTTCATTTAAAAATTCATGCACATGGTAATAGTTTTAATATACTAAAAAAAATTTTAGATCAGATTTTAATTTATTTTTTGAATTTACGTTTTTCATGGCTACAGGCAAATGATTGAATAATTTAATCCCTATATGACGGGGGTTGTGGACAGTTTGGTTCAAATTAATTTTTGGAATTACAAAATTATGTTTACCTCGAGTATTGTAACTATGAATGTTACTAATAGTGAGGAACTTGTCTTTAGTTTTCCAAATGTTTATTAAAAACGCATATGCAAGGTAAAGGCAGAATTTGTTCTATTTTAATTTATTTGCATGATGATCTATAGTGAAGTTGAAATTTATTTCGAAGGGCACGTTTTTGCAATTTAAACACACGTTCTGCTGACGTTGATAGTCCCAAAAAAAAATAGTAACTTAGAATTGGATATAATTTAGCGTAATAAAATGTTTTTGCTATGTTTGAGTCTGTGAGATGTGTTAATATTTTTAAGAGATAGCACAGGAATGTTAATTGTGATCAATGTGAAGGTCCCGTAATAGATTTTCATGCATATAGGGTCCTAGAATTTTACATTTGGTGACTTATTGTAAAATTTGTTTATTACAACGTAGGTATAAGTAAACTTTCGTTACGTTTCTTATTCGAAAAATTAATAACAGCAGATTTATTTACGTTTAATGTTAAATTTAAGGATGCAAACCAGCTAGATAAATTAGATATAATACTCGATATTTCACTAGTACTATTGTGACCTGGTATTAACAGAGATACATCGTCTGCATATGCAACAAAGACATTAGATTCCAAAATATTTTTAATGCCCAAATTAACAAAAGTGTCCCTTGAAGTGCACTTTTTATATTTGCTAAGAATGCTCCAGAGATGATGTTTGACAAACATCCTCTTTGATAAATATTTCTTATAATATCGGACTAAGGGCAATTTGACACTGACAGATAGACATACCAAAGCACAAAACAATGAATGGCTAAAGTAAGGGGTCACTTGTTTGCCCGCGGCCTTAACCCACTAAATTACTTTATTTACAGGAAGAAAACCTTCTTTTAAATAAAAATTATCCTCTATTACCACCTAATCTACAAAAATTATCCTCCTGTTTAGAATTCATTGTTTAAACTCTGGATAAATGACTCGATTAGTGTAAATACATTTCCTCTTTCTCATTCATTACCCTTGTGACCAGGCGTGACCACTAGTTTTATTTGGCTCCATAGGCGATAGAGCGCAGCCCTGTAGCTCAATCACTTACCGACTTAAAGTTCTCGAAGTCCAAACAAACTTCTCACTTGTTTTAAGAAATTTGTCGCGGAATGTAGCTAACTTTATTGCTCTTAATGTCACTTTTAAACAGAGTTATTCGACGAATAGCAAAGTAAGAAGTGCTGAGTGCAAGATGAACAAGTTTTCGATAGGAATTTATATCTGATTTTTGGTAAATAAAAATATATGATCGAAACTACTAGGAAGTTAGGATTGTATTTCTTAGTTTATTTTATAAAGATATATACAGAAAAAAAACAGTCGTAAACAATCAAAAATAGCAGATGGTTTAAAACTAGGACACATAATCCAATATATTATTATGTGATTCGCATATAAATTTTTGCTAAATTACTTTGCGGACGTGGTTTGTTTCACTCCGTGAATGAAAATTGATTAGAATGTTATAATCTAGAAAAAGCCGATTGAGAGTTCCAATATCTTTTTTAATAAAACAATATTGTGTTTTTCTAAAGTGCTTTCGCAAGGTTTCTGATTTTAGTTATTGTTGTATTTTGAAATGTTTATTGCTTTTTGTTCTGGATTTTGCAGGAGTCAAAATACTCACATTAAAATTTTCAGTTACTGATATACCCGTTTCTTTTTTTAGTAACTCTCCGTTATATTTTCGTATACTGTAATATATTTTGTACTCACACTGGGGTGTGTGACCAAATTTAGATTTTTACTCATATGATACTAGAAAAAAAATCTGATGTGGCCAACACATAATCTCTCGCCAGATATTTTACCTGGTTGTAAGCATAAAACGAAAAATATTTTTAATTACAAATACATGTCTCACTACAAAATATTTCTCACATATATTTACAAAATCTATGGGATATTTTAATATAAACTATGTACAATACATTCATTTTCTTTAAATTCAATATTTTGAAATTTTCTTTTTCTACGTTCCTTTTCTTTTTCTTTATATTTGTCATTTTTTCGCAAATTCCTTTTATATTCTTTTTTACGGATATTCTTTTGCGTTATTGACTTTTTTTTATTTTCATAATCTTCGTAATGATGTACAAATATTTTTGACATTGGCATACAAATATTTTTTACAGTGACATACAAATATTTTTGACAGTGACATTTATGTGTCAATTACAAACATTTGAATTTCTTGCCTTGAACTAGTTTGATCTGACAATTTTTACATCAAATTATTTTATATGCATTTATTTATCTCTAAATCTATAAAAGATATAATAATAAATTTATATTATTCGAATAAAAAATTTAACGTTCTTTAATATAAGTATTTACATAAATTTTCGATAAATAATATTTAGATGATTTTTTCTTGTAACTGCTACTTCCGGTTGTCCAATTGGTACCAAAACTTAATCAACTCTTCCCATTATTGTTAGATTGGGGAGTCCGTAGTTAAAAATGTCTTAAGTCTTATAGTATTTGAGAAATCGTGGATCCAACATCCACACACACATACGGACATCATCGTAAAAATGTTATAATCGGATTCCAGGGAGCTTAAAACGTGCTTATTCACTAAACTCTGGATATGCGATTTTTAGCACGAATTAATTACCTTTCTTAGCGAGAGGTAAAAATACCCGTATTTTTTATCGATTAATTATTTGTTGTTTATGAGAAAATAATTATTAAAAATTGAGGAAGGGATATGTGACGTTACCACGGTAGAATCGTGGAAGAAGACAGATAGACTGAGAGGGATAGAGATAGTTATAGCCAGCTGTCAGCATGCCATAACCTACCACAACATAATCGTGATGCTGATCCATAACTATCTCTTTCTCTCCCTGTCTATCTGTCATCCTCCTCGATCCTACCATAATAACGTCACATATCCCTTCACTAAAACATAAAATTGCTAATAACAATATTATTACAAACTATTGTTTAGTTTTATTATTATAATGAGAAGCTATAGTAGTTAGTTTTTATATTTTGACATTTATTGAAATTCCAATTAAAAAATTATTTAACGAATATTATCAAATATATGAGAGAATAAATAAAAAAAAATGCTTTGGTTATCTAGATAATTTATGCAAATAGAAATTAAAATGTTTCGTTCATTTTTAGTTTTGCATATTTATTGAAATGCACATTTACAGGAAAATTTATTAATATTTTGCATAAATTTTGATCATTATATCAATTTAATACAGAATTTGTTTTTTTTTTATTTTACTTCTTTTCGATATTGAAAATCCTTTGTTTATAATTTAAACTTTTAAATGACTGAACTGTACACATATTTCGTCCTTACTGAAATCTAAATTTGCGAATAGGAGCAGTAATAGATAGGTAATTAATAAACCTATGAATATGAAAATATACGTTTTAAAGCATTCTGCAAATCGTGTAATGTAATTCATAGTGAAATTAAAATTTTGCTCAAATAGATTATAAATTGTTAATTGCAGGGAAAAAATCTGATGTGGCCAGCACAATACCTTCCGCTATTTAATTTTTATTAATTTAAATATACATACTTACATATTTAGTTATGCTGGAACCAATTGTTCTATTTACTATTTTCTTTTTAAAACGTTCCTATTATTAATTTGAAATGATTAGTTCATTGACCCAACCCAACCCAACCCAACCTAACCTATTATTAATTTGAAATGATTAGTTCATTGACACTGACATTTATATATCAGTTACATACATATGTGATATGAACTGTGTAACCAAGGAGTTGTGCTTGTTTAAAGCGTAATCTCCGGGATTTAAATTACAGATAATTTTAAAAATTTATTCTCGAGTCATCCTAACCTAACCTAACCTAACCTACCCTAGCCTAACCTAACCTAACCTAAACTAAACTAACCTAACCTAACGTAACCCAACCTAACCCAACCTTTTTTTTTTTAGTAGGTCGGAGAGAATGCTCTTGCACACCCGATATGATGCCAAGGCAGAGCATATCCCACGTATGGTATGGGTAGTGTGGGACTCTAGTCATCCGCTTGCGCTTCACTTGACTAGCCTACCCACTAAACTCTCCCGTCCTCTAGCCCCTAGTGGTGTGGCACCGCGTTAGCATTACTTCGCACCATTTGGTTGTTCATGCTTCTTGTCTAGTTTCTATTCTATGTTGCCTCCATCCAGTCGTTATCTTTCCCTTTGCCTCTCTTCCTCTTCTTTGGTCTTTAGGATTTGGGCAACGCATCCCGCAACCCTATCCCAATTGTTGCTACATTCCAACATGTATGGTATCGTTTCTCCTACGTTCAGGTGTTGGATCCCATGCGTCTCTCTTACTTCCCTCCATCTAGCACATTCATATATACTGTGTTCTGCGTTGTCTGTTTCGGCGCCGCAATCTAGGCATCTCGTCGTTGTAGCTTTACCTATCCATTTCAGGTAATGCTGGAAGCACCCGTGGTTGCTCATGAATTGCGCTAGGTGGTAGGTCATCTCCCCGTGGTCCCTGTTAAGCCATCCGGTTACTTCCGGCATTAGTCTGTGGGTCCATAGGTTGCCTCTGTCCGCTGCCAATTCTTCTTGCCATTTGCTAGTTCTGTTTTCCTTCAGCTCTTTTTTCTCTTGTCTTGACTTGCTTAGTCCCATAATCCGTTCTTCCACCAATATATTAATGGGGGTAGTCCTCGCTAGGAGTTGGGCTACCTCCTTGGAGATCGTTCTGTATGCCCTTGTTATTCCTATAGCTACTTTCCTATTAAGACTATCCAGTAGCTTTTTTCCGCAAGCATATTTCAGTGCTGGCGCCCATATTGGCGCAGCGTATAGCACTACCGATTGTGTTACGGAGGCTAACAGTTTCCTTTTTAATTCTGAGGGTCCCGCTATTCTGGGGTACAATCTCCTCAGTGCCATAGCCGTATTGCTGGCTTTTGCCACCGTTGCTCGTACGTGTGGTAAAAAAGTGAGTCCTCGATCGAATAGCACCCCTAGATATTTTATTGTGTTTTTGGGTGTTATTATCGTGTCCTCTAGGCGGAATTGAACATCTCGTACCCGCTTTCTTCCGATTAGCAGCACCGCTTCAGTTTTCTCTGGAGCGATTTTTAGACCGTTAGCCCTCGTCCATTCTACGACTGCTTCCAGCGCTTCGTTTATCTGTTTTGTGAGTCTCTCTTCCTCTCTTGCGGTGGCTAGAATCGCCAAGTCATCTGCAAATGCGATGAATGATGCCTCTGATTCTATTCGTAGGATCCCGTCGTAGAATATATTCCACAAAAGAGGGCCTAGTACCGACCCCTGGGGTACCCCACATGTCATGTTGTATATCTTGTTGTCATAGGACATTTTCCTGTCTAGCAGGTAGGTGCCTATCAGGTTTAAGAGGTACGCAGGGAGCTTCCTCTTGATCAGTTCTTTTCTTATCTTTGGCCAAGGCACGGTATTGAACGCGTTTCTTATATCAATAGTGAGTAGCGCGCAATATCCCCTTGTCTTGCATTTCCTCCTCTCTGTTTCGGCTCTGTCTGTTATCAGCTTCATGGCGTCCAATGTCGATTTGCCCTTGCGGAAGCCAAATTGGTATGTTGACAACGGATCTTCTTCTTCCAGGAATTTATTTATCCTTGCCGCTATTACTTGCTCAAACAGTTTGCCTGCTGTATTTAGTAAGCATATTGGTCTGTATGTAGCTGGATTACTCAGGTCATCCTTCCCTGGTTTGGGTACCAGGACTACTCTTGCCTCTTTCCACTCCTCGGGAAATTTCCCTTCCTCCAATACCTTATCCATTGGTTCTGTTAACAGAGATGGTGATTCTATTGCTACAAACTTCAACATCTCTGCCGGGATCCCATCGGGGCCGGGCGCTTTCTTGTTTTTCATCCTTTTGGCTGCTTCCTCTATTTCCCTCTCAGTTATTGGGCTTGGTTTCTCTTGTTCCAACTTTGGCCATAGTGTCGTCGGCCTTGTTGGGAACAATGTTCTTATCACATTTTCTGCCACTTCAGTCTTTGGTTTTATATGTGGCGCAAGCTTAGCCCTTTTGACCACAATCTGGAAAGCCTTTCCCCATACGTCTTCTTCCACGCTTTCAATCAAGTTCTTCCATTTACTTTTCTTCTCTTTTTGTATTTCCCTGCTTAAGTTCTTTTTTGCTTCCTTGTATCTTTGTTTGGAGTTTTCCACTTTTAGTAGTTCTTCTGCCCTGGCTCTGAGTCTTGTATATTGTCTTCTGAGCGTATTACATGTTTTCCTCAATGTTGCTATGTTCTGTGTCCACCAGTATACTGGAGTTCGTCGTGTATTGTTTTCAGTTTTCCTCATGGTTGTATTACTGAAGTTTTGTATCTGTGCCATCAACTCCTGTACCGTGTTTACTGGGTTTAGTTTCTTCACCTCTTCCCTGCCTTTGATGGTATCGAATGATTTTGTGTTCCACCTACTATTGTTCTTCCTAGTCCCAATTTGTGCCTCCGCTTTTGTTAACTCGAACAGAATGTGCTTGTGTGGGCTGTACCGTTCCTTTTCCTCGTCCACTCTCCAGTTTCTTATTAGGTGTGTAATTCTCTCTGATGTGGCGGTCACGTCGATGTATGAGCTGCCATTTGCGTTAGTAAAGGTTGGTGTGTCCCCTGTATTGCTGACGCACAGGCCGTGCCTATATAGTAGTTCCGATAGCTGCGTTCCTCTTCTGTCGGTCACAGGGGACCCCCAGTCACTATGTTTTGCATTGAAGTCTCCTGTGACTAGTAGAGGGCATTTACTTGTCCCGATGCTGTCTTCCAGGTCTCTCAGGAAGTCCTCGTATTCGATTTGTGCGCTATTTGGGCTATCATAGCATACTATAACCCTAGTTTCTGCCGTTTCTATCCATGTTATGTGCTTTCCCGCATGTTGGTCGTTTACCGACCCCTTGTAGTTTCTTGTTAACTGTATTCCTGTGTTGCAGCTTGTTTTATCGGCGTGTGTTATCCACCCCCTTTGGTTATACACTATATACCTGTTGTGTTCTGAAGCAAGTACTATATCTATGTCCTTTTCCCTTTGTACGAGTTGTGCCATGTCGTGTGCGTTTCTACTTCTGTTTAAGTTTGCCTGTAGAAATTTTATTGTTTTACTCCCCATCACCCTTTTTGTTAATTAGTGGCCTCCGTCCACCTATACTTGCTCTCCTTTTCTCCCTGATCCTTTCCCGAAATTTAGGGCATGCCATAGTGCCTGTTCTATGCTCGTTTCTGGTTCCACATGAGAAGCAGATTACCTCTCTGGTGCATTCGCTGCTTCCATGTTCTTCTTCTCCACATTTCCCACATTTTCCTTTTCTGTTTGGTCCCTCACATTAGCTTCTTTGTGTCCCATATCCAGACATTTGTTACATCTTATAATTTTAATTCTTGCTCTTACGAAGCATGTATTAAGCGCTATTCTCACCCGTCCTCTGTCTAATAGCTTCTGTGCCAGGTCTCTCCCAGCTCTTATCGTTGCGGTTTTTGCGCCCCGGAATGAATCTCGTATGTCCTCGATTTCCAGGTCTTGTATCTCTTCTCCTGGGAAGGTGTTTAGTATGGCTTCCCTAATCTCCTCTACCGTTGTCATTTCGTCCATCCCTGATAGGTATTGTTTTGCTCCTTTCATTTGCCTTTTTGATGTTTGCCGTGCTTCCTATTTTCTCTTCTATCAGGTTTCTCAGCTCTTCCGCCTTATTGCATCCTTTCTTTATGATAAGTAGTGTGCCGTGATTTTTTGTTTCTTTTATTCTTTCAATTTCTATACTTTTGCTTGCAAACTCTCCGCCCATTTGTCTCAGTTTGCTCAATATTTCTGCGTAGCTCTTTTTCCTCTCCGCGGGTATTATTACACCGTCTGTTTGTGGTCTTCTACCTTGCTCATTTCTTGTTCTATTGTTTGACCTGGGTCCCTCCTTCGTTTTACTTGTGTCCTCTTCTTTAGCATCTAGATCTTTTGCATTGATATATGTGCTTCCTCTTCTTTTCTTTATGTATGGGCTATAGAACGAGATTAGGATATCCTTTTGGTGTATTAGGCACCTTAAATTTTTTTGAATTATCCCTTCATGTTCTGTGTTTTGCACCGTAATTGCTAGGGACTTGTCTTCTGTCTGGCAGATTTTGTTGATCAGATTCCGCAGTAGTGTATATATGTTCTCCCATTCTGAGTTTCCTGTTGTCTTCTTCTTCTAGTGTTATTTTCGTTTCCTTCACCCTCTATACTTAAGTTTGTGGTGACTTGGAGCGTTGCATCGTTGGTCTCTTTGGTTATTCTGTCTACGAGTTTGTCTCCCCCCGGGATGTTTTCTCTGACGTATCTAACTAGGCCTTGTTCTGTTTTGGGAGTCTCCTCTTCCCAGTGTATTGTTAGGATATTATTTTCTTTTTCCTGGTTGTATGGGTTTCCAGTTTCTGTCTTTATAGTATTCAGTGCGCTTCTAGGCCAGTCCTTTCCTACTAGCTGCCATATTGTTTTGAAATCATCTACCCCATTTTCCAGTTCCCGGTTAAGATCTTGTATCCCTTTTCTTCCTTCTTGGGGTTTTTTGTCTTGGATGTGTATGTCTGTTTGGCTTGCTACGTCTGCCTTTTTTATACTCATTACCTTCGTGGTTTGGTCTCCTATTTCTATGGCCCGGTATAATTCTAGATCCACTCTCTTGATCTGAAGCTCCAGGTCTCTGACTATACTTTTGATACCTCTCTCTGTATTCTTTTTAATTTCTCCTTGTAGTGTTGATAGTTGCCGTTTAAGAATTTCATACTCCCTGAGTATATTTTTTGGTTCTTTCTCGGTATCTCTACCTTGGTTCTCCTCTAGGTTAGCTTGCTTTGTCTTGTCCTGTGTCTCTGTGGTTTCGGTTGTTGCCTTTGTTTGGCTAACAACGAAGCCAGTTTTAGCAACTATTCTAGTTGTTAGAGTCGTTTGCTTCTTAATTGGCCTTTCCTCTTTGTTCTCTTCTTCGTTTTTTTGATGGTCCGATATCTTTCGTTTTTTTGGTGTTTCTAGGTCGGGTGCAGACGCAGCCCTGGGTGTACTTGGTGGTGACCGTGCTATCTGCCTCCCAACAAACGGTGACGTTCTTTCTCCATTATCTTCCTTTAGACCCCCCACCTTTTCCGTTGCGATAATTGCCCCCCCCCCCGTATCCTGTGGGGCAGCGCTTGCATCAGCAAGCGGCGGGATTCCTCCGCATTGGAGACCCGCCCGGGGATTTGTTTCGTTATCGCCACTCTCCATTTTCATGTCCTGCATTTTATACCTTCTGCCAGGTGTATTCCGGTCGTCATCTTGTTTTCCCGTCCCGCATCCAGGCCGTGTCCATTTCCGTTGCAACGTAAGCTTCCTATTTTTAACTCTTACTCGTGGCCAGCTCATGGTGCCCCCTCTAGTACCGAGTACTGCTAGAGAGGGCGGCCTAACTCAACCTAACCCAACCTAACCCAACCTAACCCAACCTAACCCAACCTAACCCAACCTAACCCAACCTAATCCAACCTAATCCAACCTAACCCAACCTAACCCAACCTAACCCAACCTAACCCAACCCAACCCAACCTAACCCAAACTAACCCAACCTAACCCAACCTAACCCAACCCAACCCAACCCAAACCAATCCAACCCAATCCAACCCAAACCGACCCAACCCAACCCAACATAACCAAACTAACCTAACCTAACCTAACCTTAGTTTTGAATTAGTGAATTTTACTCTAATTTTTGCAGTTTATTTCTTAAAATATATTCTAATCTAATTCAAGTAAGTACCTTTTTTGATAATAAAATGAAGACATAGCTACATGTTATTGTTTACTTATGCTGGAAACTGTATTGCTTTCCTTTCCCATTTCCTGTTGTTCTATTTACTTTTTTCTTTTTAAAACGTTACTATTAATAAATTGAAATGACTAGTTCTTTGACAGTGACATATACATACATTTGAATAACTGCGTAACCAATGAGTTATGTTTGTTTAAAGCGTAGCTTCGGGATTTAAATTATAGATAAATTTATAAATTTATCCATAAAATATGATGAAAAAGTGTTAATGCAAATCTGTGGATAATTTAATAATCTTTAATTTTTATGATGACATTAATCTCGAAAAAATAACATTTAAAGGCATTTTTCGAAAAAAAACTATTGTGAGCTTCAATAAAGTGCTA